>VUQK01031287.1:2619-22625 GCA_015106715.1 Bujurquina vittata
TTTCTATAAAAGAGAGCTGCAAATTTTTTGCCCAATTCCCCTTTTTTAACCCCCCCACACCCCCCCCCCCCCCCGTTACACCTGTTCTGAGTCTCAGAGCAGCTGGTTTTGGTGCGGTCTCTTTAAATGTGAATGAGACATTTGAGGCCCCACCCCCTCCAGGTTGCAGAGCGTTCCACTCATAGACATATAGATACCACATTCAGCGCTGACTTGTACGTCAACTTTGCCCCCACATCGGATGCGGCCAAAAAAGGGTCAACGTAACATGAGAGACATGCTGCACTCTTGTGCTGTGTGGAGTTGTTTGAACCATTGTACAGTCAGAATGAGATCACATGTGATTACCTTCCACAGGTAAGATTGAAGAATTGCTTTTGATCGTATTTGGCCATGCTAACGTTTTGAAAGCAGAATTTTTATTTTTTTGTGCCTAAAAGTTTCCTGGTGTATATTAGTGCATATTTGAATGTGTGAATGAAAAGAAAGCATAACAGTGAACAGAGAAAACTGAACAGACTGAAAATTATGACCCAAAAAAATATAAACATATCTAACAGCACCAGGAGAGAATACATTTCAATTTCCTCCACTGTTACACACTGAAAGTACACAACAAAATGTATTTAAGGGCTTAAAAATAGTGGATTTGCATGATACATCTCCTTTAAGAATATATAACAGGCCTATGAGACGTTAATAATTGGCTAATTAATTCTTAATGAGGTTTTCTGTAAGTGCAGCAAACCTCATTTTAATCCTAACACTATGTTTTCATTTATATTTTGACTGAAAATATTAATGAAATCAGGACTGTATAATGAGACCAAGATGCTTTATCAGAAAATCTTAATGTTTCATCTAATGAGTATTAAGGACTCATTAACCAATATTAGCCCAAACTGTCTGGAATAAATGTATGCTGTCACTGTCGTGTGGGAAAAACAGATCTGTGTCTTCTTCAAATTCTGCCTCCATGACTCCAAGTCTGCAACACAACCCCAAATATGAGCTCTATTCTGGAGGTTCCTGTGCAGAAAGCAGCTTCTAAAGTTGCAGGAGGCCCCCTGTGACCAGCTCCTCCACCTTTGGTCTTATTCACTCTTGTGAATCTGACACTTCGCACCAGATGGCGTGCACAATTTCAAGATTCCCAAATGTCCGTTGTTTTTTTGTTTCTTTGTTTGTTTTTCCTTTTTTCATATTTTGATTGGAGTGTGGACTGCTGGATTTCAGTTTCCATTGCTTTTGATACATATCAAATAACATATGCCAACAGAATATGTTGGTTAGTGTTACTGAGTGTTTTTACTGCTGTCAACTCCACCCCACTCCCACACAAGATTGTTTTGTGTTTGAAAACTCCCACTTGGAAAGGCAGGTCTGGTTCTTTCCTCAGTGGAAGGGAATGCTGCTAACTGTTGGTAACACTACTGTTAACAAGTTAACAAAGCATTAGTTTTCATTTTTTGTGTGACTTTCAGTCTGTCACTGTGGAGGAGTTCGGTCCACTCCCCTTCACAGCGTAGCTTCAGCTCAGACGGGTTTGCAGCATTCACTCATGCACAGCTCTCTGAAGGCCCCCCACACTCAGTCAGTCTGAGGTCTGGACTCTGACTGGGCCGCTGCAGCTCCTTCATTCCTGCTGCTGTGTTTGCGGATCATCTTCCTGTTGGTGACCAAGTTTGGTCCAAGCTTCAGCTGTGGGACAGACAGCCTCAGGTGGCTCTAGAATCCTTTGGTATCCAGAGGAGTTCATGGTCCACTCAGTGACTGCAGGGAGCCCACATCCTCCACCCTCCTCCACCATGCTGACAGCTGCTCTGAGGTGTTTGCGCTGATGTGCTGAGCTTTGGTTTCCTATGGGGTGGCATTATGGACAAACATCTCCACTTTGGTCTTGTCTGTCTGAAGGACATTGTGGTTTGTTTAGATGCAGCTTTGCAGACCTAAAATGAGCTTTCTCCTGCAGCCCTTCCAAACAGCCATACTTGTGTTTTCCTATCTGTGCTGTCATGAACTTTAACATGTTAAGTTCTAACTGAGGCCTGAGATGAAGCTCTTGGTTTCCATTCCTGGGAAGATGACACGCGAATGCTTCAGAGCAGTAAACTGCATAAACCTCTGCTTTACAGAGATGCTCACAATTGCTGATGATCAGTTAATCAAGCGCATTTGATTAGCAGCACCTGGCTGCTGCTTACCCTCTTACCTCTCAAAGCAGTAAGGGTATATTTAGTTTTTACAAGACTTTGTACTAGCAACTGTCTGTGCTATAAAGAACTCTCTTGCAAACCTCAGGAATGTGAAGGGTTTGGGGGTCACATGAGGTGAATCTGGAATGCATTTAGGGGTTTTTGGAATCAGTATCATTGTCCTGTTTTAGCTCTTCAGATCTGAGTCTTCTTTCCCACCTCAGTTTCCTGTGTCAGGTAAGAAAAGACAGTTTAGTCTGTGAAGCTGAGCGTGAGCCGCACAAAGATGCAACAATGAACAGGAAACCACCTCAGATATGTTAGCCAGAGGCTGTTGTTGAAGAATTAAATCTCGCAGCTGTACATGCTAAAGACTGTGAGATAAAACCTTTTTCATTGAAAAGTAATCCTTTTCCAAATGAGTCATGTAAAACTGCTGTAATCTAGGCTTTAGATGAGTTTAGGTAGCAGTGCCTGGTTTAGGTGTTCCTTCGACTGTTACCACAGGCAATCCCCAAAAAATCTTTTTCGTTTTTAAAGCCACTCCTGTCAGGCAGTTTTTGCAATCAGAATGATGATCTGTTGTACCAAACATATTTGCTCTTACAAGAAGAGCGCTACACGTTTTCTAGAGGCTACTCTTGTTTTATTTTTATTTATTCATGCCACGTCTGACAGGCAGGAAGGAAAAGAAGAACAGGGATAGAGAGAGAGAAAGGGGAAAAAAAAGAAGAGAACAGAAAAAAATCGAGATATACATGTATGGTAAATGGACTAGCTCTTATATAGCACTTTTCTACTCAGAGCACATGTGTATGTATGTGTACAAGAGATACACATACATACACATTCATATAAACTACGGTCTTGCTGGAGTTGGTAGTAATGTGTGTGTTTATGCATCTGTCATGGAACATACTCACTAATGAGGGCTAGAAGCCACAACCACCCCCCTCGAGATCAAGAGGCAAGCAGGGAAGGAGCTCAGAAGACCTGAGGCCCCACGTCCTGACGCGCACACCCCACACGCACACCCAAGAGGAGGAAGGAGGGAGACCCAGATGGAGCCCCCACGGTCAATGGGCAAGAGCCCAGAGAGCCAGAGGCAACGAGCAGCAGAACCCCCCCCAGCACGAGCCGTGAACATGGCCCCAAGGCCCCAGGTGCCTGAGGACCGCCCTGCACCCAGTAGAACCCCCCCCCACCCCACATTAAAGAGCCACCCCCAGGCCACAACCACCAAGGGACCAGGCCAAAAGTCACACCAAGACATGCGGACACACACCCCAGGACCCACAGGCACCCACATCCCAGGGGTGGCAGTGACGATCAGTGGGGAGCAGCAGGGAGCAGTAACTCCCACCGTGTCCCACAGGGGCAAAGGCTCAGCAAGCCACAGACCCAGGCCTAGCTGTTCTCATACACACAAATACAAATACAAATACTCATACACACATATATGCCACTCATGCACGCACGCACGCACACACACACACACACACACACACACACATACACACAGCCCTTACATGGACACAAAGTGTGGGTGAGCGGGTACCCGCACAGAGCCAGTGGCATCCTGGAGAGACAGCCAACCCAGCCCCGAACCACTAGCCAGTCCCTACCCAAGGCAGGGTGCATGAAACTGGGGTGTGGGAAGACCCAGCCCACCCCCTCCTCCCACTCAACATGATCGGTGTTATGTGAGTGTATGTAGTAGGAAGAATGTGTACGACTGTGTGAATGCTACAGTGATATTATGATTGGAGGGACAGATGTAGGGGTGGCTGTAGCTCAGGAGGTAGAGCAGGTCACCCACTGATCGGAAGGTCGGTGGTTCGATTCCTGGTTACTCCAGGCTGCATCCCAATGTATCCTTGGGCAAGATACTTAACCCCAAGTTGCTCTCCAACGCCAGTGTTGGAGTGTGAATGTGTGTGAATGTTTACTAATTAAAAGCACTTAGCTTAGTTACACATGGAAGTGCTTGTGTGAATGTAAACGTGCTGTATAAGCGCTTTGAGTGCTCAGTCAGAGTAGAAAAGCGCTATATAAGAGCTAAGCCAGGGTTTCCAGAGTATAAAGTTGTAATTTGCAAAGAAAGCTGACTTGGTAAAGGTGTCTCCAGAGCAACAAAGATACTTTCTGCCACAGTGGCAGCAATTTTCACTGCCGTTCATCTGATAGATACGTTTATCTATATTATCTTTAGTCTGTGTGATGATTTTTCTGTTCACAACTTTTTTAAATGCTTAGTTTCGGCAATATCACAGTTGTTGCACACAGCCGGTGATCATTCATTCAATAAAAAAGATGTACAGGTTTATAATGATAGCAGCAAACACAGTGCTGTGGGGCCAGCAGCAAACTATAGTTTAGCTCCGTAAAAGATTAGTTTCATATTTATCATTTTACCTAAAAGAAGTCAGTCCTTTCTAACAGGGAAGCTTTTCTACTCTTCTTGAACTCATTTGAACTTTTAAAACACCAAAGACATAAAATGCTCAAGCAATCAAGGCAGCAGGAGACCAGCAACTCCTCTGCTCTGAAAGAGTATAGTTGAAAGGAAAGCGTAGATGGAACGTGGCTGAATGTCTTCTTGGTACTTCGGTTCGTCGTAAAGTGTGGGCCGAGAAAGACTCACATCCTTCCTGAGGAGTGTTGATACTTAAGTTGACCTCATCATTATGAAATAATCGTTGTGGTTATGAGTATCCTGACAGCACTACATCTACTCATTTCCTCTTTTTCATACCATGAGGTGCTACTTAAGACCGAGGTGATTTTTTTTTGTTCATGCAGTATTGAAAATGCTGAGTTGCTGGACGCATGCTTCCTCCATCACCATAAATTCATATAGTCAGGGTTGGGTCTTTGTTGGTGAGAGGACCTCAGAGCCCCTTCCTGTCAGTGTGTTTTTTCTGGTGTTTTCCTGCCATTTTTCTGTCTCCTCGATCTCCACCTCCCTGTGGGTTTTAATCTGTGCTGCGTGTTTTGTATTTGTCTATCACAGCCAGACATCTGAAGCTTATTAGGGATTGCTGGAGAAAACAGCACTTTGAAATCACAAGACAACACCACAGTCTTTGTCTTCAAGCACTGAGGACACTAAAATAAAACCTAACAGCCTGTATAACTGCAGAAACAGCCTGAGCTGGTTAAAATATGCTGACGGGTGTTAATTTGAAAGGAAAACTACAACCCTGACCCTTACAACTGTAGCCCTAAACTCCTGTTTCTGTCCACTTGTCCCTGTGGAGCGGCTGGAGCTTCATCCTCAGAGGAAACATTTCTATCCTGATGAAAGTGTTCTCTTCTGATGACAATGCCCCAGTCCACCAAATGGTTTGATTGGTAAGAAATGATGGGACTCATGACCGTCAGTGTACTGCAACTTATCTGCTTATCTGAGACACCAATAGCTTTACCAAAAGTGCTACCAGCACCGACTCTTGGAGCAGTGTCCAAGTGGACAATTGGGTGCTCTGGACATTCCCAAATATTTCAGAATGTAACAAGCAGTGCTGGCTTCATTCAGCCATATCTTCTGTTGGTCACCTCGTCCTTGTTGTTGCCATGTCAGGCGGTGTAACAGGCAGAAGAGGACCCCCAAGCAGGACTCTGTAAGCTGACATAAAGCGAAAGGTCTTTTATTGTCCAAACCAAAAAGACAGAAGGGCATAACCCTTCCTGGAAAAACAAGGCCCATAAACTTGGCAAGACGTGGAGTACACAAACACACCACCACTCGGGAGATGGACGACAACGACCTGACTAGGAACTGACAAGAACACGGACAATGAATACACACTAGATGATGAGACAATGGGAAGCAGGTGGGAGAGAAACACAGGCAACTAAACTAAAGGACCAGGACTCAGCAAAATAAAACAGGAAGTGGAAACACACACATAGACACAAGAACCCGACACGAGAACAGAGGGCAAACATTACACACAAAGACAGGACGGCAGCACAACCTAAACGTAAGCCAGACGCTTAACAACAAACACAGCACAGGTCCGTGACAGTGGTAGTCTCTTTGTGCCCACCATCTGTTTGGTTGTCCTTACTGTCCTTACTTTGCAAGCCTGGGCCCACTCTGGAGGTCAGAAAGGGTTCTGACAAACAACATGTCCAGTGCTGGTCTGCAGAGCTCCTCGGGGATGGCTGATGGTGAGAGAAGCCGATTTTGTTTTGAAACTCTTCAGTGCAATATAACTTCTCCAGCCTTTCGGGAAATAAAACTGGAGACGCTGTGGCTTCAAAAGCCCCAAATTAGGCTGAGAGTTTACCTTGGCTGTAATGTTGGCCTCAACACCTTTTTATTGCCTCCCAGGAAACGTTTGCCTGCCAACGGTAAAAAAAACACATCAGATGACAATGCTCATGAGTGTGTTCAAACTGAATGCTGCGGTTTACTTTTTACACAAAACCACTGCATACCGTCAGCTTTTCATGTGTTTATTAATGCGTTTAATGCAAAGACTGAATGTTACTGAATCTTGTCCTGGCTCAGTGGCGTCTACCTGCAGGATGACTTCTGCCAATACCAACATCAGCTCATGAATTAGCAGCTGATCCGTGTGCATATTGTCAAATATTGTCAAACCCTCTGGAGCCAACCAGAGCCTCTTATAACAGGGGCAAGAAATTAAACTTTGGCTTGGCAGTCTTGTAGGAGTCTGAACAGGGGGTTTGCCTCTTGGCTTTTCCCACGTTGTTTTTGTTCTTGAGCCAAAGATGAAAACCAACACATGCATTTGAGTGAATACTTGCACATGTACATAAAGTATGCAAGCTCATGTGCACAGACATGTGCACATCTACAGTACCTGTGCTATAAGATCACAAAACAATGCAATTGTGGGAGAGGAAGTGTGCATCGCACTGGAAGCTACTTAAAGCATTGAATGAGTGCCAAAAGCAGAGTCAAGATCCTAATGTCTAGGAAAAATTGAGCTTTTACATCCATAAAGTGTAATTCCGTGCCTCTGGCAAGGAAACAATAAAGTAGAAGCTTTCAGCAAAAAGTCTGATGTCACTTATGTGCCTATAGAAAGGAAGACTGGCAATTATATGTGGCCATGAAGAGCAAGTTACGGGTTACTGTGGTTTTTTTAGAAGTTTTGTTTTGCTTTATGAAATCTGTCACAGCTGCTTTAGACTGTCCTCTGATCTGGAGACCGCTGATAGAGCTGAATCATAGATTCAAAGATTGCTGTTTATGTTGTTACATCTCACATCCTAATCTTTTGGTGGCAGACAGCTTTAGTTGTCTGCTTAGTGTCGTTTCCCAGAATCGTGAACTGGGAACAATCAGGCTGGACTCCCAGCAGTGATATTGGCAGATCACTCGAAGCGCTGCTGCGCGACTTTCCTCATACACGATGTGACTCCTAACCAGACTTGTAGATTGAACTGTCTTTTCATTTTATTTCATTCTGTCTGATGTGTTTCTTAGGTGTTTTCCACTTGTGGGGGAGCGCTCAGATTTACTTATTTTAACCAGAGAATGAACCCGTATAAATTCCTGCCGGTAGCAATAACCAGTTTTCTCAACAGAGCAATGAGTAGGCTTACAACAGCTGCACCCACCTTCACATTTTTCTGTGACAGATTTATTTCTGGCACAGAAAGATGCTCTCGTTGGCTTCGCTGCCAATCTGCAGCATGATGAAGAGTTTGAAGAAAGGAAGCTGCTCTGTGGGAACAAGCTTGTCTCCACAGGTTTGTGCTGATTGTCATTAACACAAATTTATTTTGGATTTCACACCATGTGAGCAGCAGCACTGCTTTGAATGGCCACATCAGTCGTTGTCAGGCCCCTAGATATGGTCCTCGGGTGGTCTGTTGCTCCTGCAAGATCGTTATTACCTCATTCGGCAGGAGTTGTTTTGAACAAACTCATTTATTAATAACAATTTAATTTAAACCTTTATTTAACCAGGCAGAAAGATTAAGAACATGTTCTTATTTACAGCTGTGGCCTGTAAATAAGAACATGTGTTTCCAGGGTTCACTTGCTCAAAATGCTAAATTCTGAAGCTGGAATTGTTGCAGAGACTTAATCCACTCAACTCCCAAGTGTGAGACTTTTGGACTTCAATATGGTCTCCTTTTTCATATTTTACCAGTTTAGCTGTTGTGCGGCTACATTTCCTAGCTTCCTGCCACGTTTACCATCAGCGATTTGGAGGCCACAGCATTAAGGAGGGGGTGGATCTGACTGTAAAACCACATGCTTATTGGCTAACAACTCTTAATTTACAATATTTGTCCATTTTGAAGCCAAAATGTACTAAATAATTTAATGTTTTATACGACATGACTGAGTGACCGAGTTAATAACCTCAGCAGGATCTCAGGACAGAAAGATGTCTTCTGTAAATGTGTACAGGACAGACGTATTTTCTGTTGGCATCGAGCTGCTGTCCGTCCTTCTGCTGGCGGATGGGGACTCCAATAGAACCTTTTGGTTCTGGGTGATGGAGCTGGATTATCATGGCTCATCTCAGTCGCACTGGCTCAGCTGATGCCTTTCTGTGCATCCTGATGTGGGTGCAAAGCTGCTTTGCAACCCACCTCTATCCCTTCTCCTCATTGTCACGTGATGAAAGGTTGCTAAATGCTTTGGCAGTTGATAAAATGATCCAGTGACATGCCGTAAACCTGCAGCTTTTAGGCTCCTGAAGGTCTCAGCCTTGGTGCAGGTACCAGTTAGTTCTGTGAAAACTGTCCAGAAAGATTTAAAAATGCCAGTAATGCAAATTAGTGAGCTAAAAACAATTTCAAATGCAGACATGTAAAATGATGAGGTGTGGCCTTTAATTCAAAATTTATAATGTAACTAAAAAAAGGTAAAGTAAAAGGCCAAACATGACAGTTAATAACACACTCCGTGAGGATAAAGCGAAAGGCGCTGACAGGTGACGGCACGGAAAAGTTCACATTTTTTTCTGCTGACAGACTTGAGCGTTGGTGATTTTTGGCGGTGCACACAGCCGGCCCATCTGCACTCTGTCTTTATTAGTATGATTCCAACATACTGTGGGATCATCCTTTCTCCAGAATGCTCCATCACAACGTGGTTCAGATTTTGCAGTAATTAAAATAAGGTGGTTCTTTCCTAGTCAGATGCCAGCAAACGTAGTCAGAGGTCTGCAGGCAAAATGAATGATGGAGACATCTGCCTGTCCCACAAAAGTGAGAAAAAGGAGAAGATCTGTGTATTCTATTGCCACACATAAAATAGCAGGAGATCGAGTATCGATGAATTGAAGACAGCTGGGTGCCATGTGTTCAGACTGAGGGAAGTGAGGCTGACATGAATGTCCCTTTGTTTTTTGCATATTTTTGGCCTCAGGACTGAACATCAGCGCTCTAAAGAGACATTTTGGAAGCAGCACTGAGATCCGATGAAGAATAACACTAATTCCGTATCACAGCATGAGGAGCGGCAGCTGGTTAGCCCCATAGCATAAAATGCTGCAAGTGAAACTAGGAGGGAACTAGTGTGACAGAGATATAACCCAACCAGGATGAAGTCACCTTATAGAGTATTATTTGACCCTTTCACCGTAAAGGCTGCGGATCAAAACCTCTAACCTGCCCGGGTCAAGCTCACTTCCACACCCAACCAGGCAGCCTGTGCGAGGATGCTGCATGTGCGTTTAGTGTGTTTGTAGAAGGAAATGTGAGCAGCGTGGATAAAAGTGCCAAATCTCCATGCCAAATGGATTCAAACCTGTCACAGCTTCCTCAGCATCCACACAAAATCCTTCAGTTCAGGTGAGTTTGGCTTGGCCTTCCGAGGAGTAACTGAGGAAACCACTTTGCAAGATCATGTTTGTTTTATGTGTATTCGTGCTGCGAGACAAACTCCTGATAAGGAAGCACTGTGAGACGTGATCTCCCCCGAAGCCTTTTATCCGAACCATGTCCAATCTGGAGAATTCATTTTTGGACTTCTTGGTAATTTGTGGTGTTCTGGTTCCAACTTAAGTTAAAGAAAGGGAATCAGTGCTTTGTCCATTTATCGCCTGTCGAATGAACCCTTGCCTCCTGCTTTAACAAAGATACCTTTTTAAAATTTGACATTCTTGCTTTGATGCTCCACTGATCACACCTCCATCTCTACCAAACGGAGGTGATGCCGAGCCCACTGTAAGGTCATCAGGACGTTGGAGCTGAGCGCAGACTCAGAGCCTCATTCGAGGAACGTGCTTTGTTCAAACACTTTATGTTTGGTTTTCTCCGAAGAGCATTTTTAGTCACATTCAGTGTTTCAAATCACTGCATTGGCTTCCTCAGGAAAGACTGTCATCACGGATGGGAATAAACATCATTTTCAGTGTCTGGCACAAAGATTGTGGGTTAAAAAGATTAGAACACTGAAGTAAAGCAGAACAGCAGATCCATTATGCTCTTTATCATGTTCTGATACAGTAATGCTGTCTGGCAGAGGGCTGCTGTGCTGACAGATGTGGCCATCTGGCCCTGAAGCCCTCAGGTGCACACAAACACAGACATAACTTCTGACTGACGCTATTTTTATTGTGCTTCCCAATTCTTGCAAGAACCCAATAAAGCCTCTCCCCCAGCTCGACAGCACCCTGTTGGTCAGTGTATAGAAAATGCTGTGCAGAGGGCAAATCTGCACAAAGACACATGTAACATTAATGTATGAGATCAGACAAAACAGTTCACAAGTGCTTTTTCTGGACTCATTTTCTGTGCAGCGAGACAACAAAAGAGCTGCTGTTGGTTTGGCAGCTGTCACTGCTTTCTGGTGGCTGCCTCTGCCAGAAGGGCCTGGGCCCCGACCGGTACAGCAGGCAATCTTCTCACCTTTTAAAGGGATTTTTTAAATGTAGGTGCAGGTATGGAGGCACCTGTGCTCTGACACGAGCCCGCTGACCTCCATGACGATCCCGTGTGCTTCGCTGCCAGCTGTGTGAATCTAGGATCACTGTTTGCTTCATTAGCAGCCACCAGCCTGATGAAATACATTATTAAAACCATGGAAGCGTTTCGGCTTTCTTGAGCTACGTGCCACTAGCCTTCCATAACTGCCATGTCCTGTTGCTTCTTTGGGAATGGGCTGTGTACCAGATGTTCTTCCAACGTGATCCACAAGGGTTCCCTAATCTCATTAGTCCAGGTGAGGTGCCATGGCGTTCAAGGCTCAGTATATTTAAGTCGAAGCTTTGGTTCTCTTCTCACTTCAAAACAAGTCAAATGGACTAAAGGAGTTTCCTATACAGGTTTGCTGGGCTCAGTCTCAGATATAGATTGCAAAGATCAGACATCTGGAGTCTGCCTCTGCTGCATTTATTGCAGCCTTTTATTGGAGGGTTTCCGTGCTCGTCTACCCCTGGGTAGACCCAGAAAAAGTCGGAGAGATTATAAAAGACGGCATCCCCGAGGAGGAGCTAGAAAATGTTGCCATAATGCTCATTGCAACCGTGACTGGAAGGTTTGGGCCATGCTGCAGTAAAAGCATCTGCTCGGATGCTGTGAGGCGATTCGGGCCTCCAAACAACACAAAACGCCGCAGCCACATTATTAACACACTCCAGCAGCGAGCGCACATTACTCCGATTTTATGTTCCTTAAAACTAGGATTCGTTTTGAAATTCTTATATTTGCATACAGAGCATTAAACGACCAGACTCCAGATCAGATTTCTCAGCTTCCTACGAAATATACGTCCTTTTATTGTCTTCGATGGCAGGCCCAGAGTTTGTTAACGCTTCCCCGTACACGAGGATACTTTTAGTGTCGCTTTTTGAGCTAACCGTCTATCCTTTGGTGTTGTGTACCTTCACTGTAAGTGTTTGTCGTTTACTGTGGACAGCACTTTGTGACTGCTATCTGCACTTCATAAACTTACTTTACTTGTCCTGCTGGTGACAAGAACCTGGCATCAATAAAAGCCCAGTTTGGTTCTCTGGGACACAGCGGCATGAAGAACAGTGCTCACCTACAGTTATGCTGAGCGGAGGTGTTATTTTGCTCTCTTGTGTAAACCACATAAATCCCCCCCAACATCCCCCTGTGTGAGAACAACATCAAACACTGTCTGCGGGCGCTTTATGGCCTCTCTGTGTGTTCGTGTGCGTTTTTAGCTTTTATGGCTGTAAGCTTGTGTTCTGGTACAGATCCAGGTCCTCCACGCTGAGGATGATGTGCAGTTGAGTGGGAAGAGATGAGGAGCTGTTCCGAAGTGCCAAGGATGGCTCTGTCCCTTTTACTGGATGCACTAGCCATGTCGGAGGGCATTACGTCATGCGACTGTTGCTGTGAACGGGATGAAACGCTTTGAAGCGTTGATGAAGACCTTGTGGCTAGAAAATCAAATAAAGTCATTTCCTGCTGCACACAGCGTTCCCTTTGTAAGCCGCGAGTGAATAAACACGTCTGGTTAAGCGCAGATTGCTCCACAGGTACTCCGTAGCTTCCCATGAAGTTTCTCCGAGGTATTCCTGCTCCCTGCAGGCTGACTGTTCTTGATCCTGCAGTAGGTTCCACACGAAACGTGAACATGCTCAGAGTGGCAGTGCTGACATGCTGATGCTTACGAGGCTCATTCTTTACAATATTCACCATATTTTTTAGTGTGTTACATTTTCTAATTAGCAGCAGGATGCAGTCCGGTTTGAAGGTATTAATTCAGGATTCAAGATTCCTTATTTGTCTGCCGTGGGAAAAATTTGCACCACTAAATCGAATAAATGCAATAAAAACCATAAAACACGGGAGTCCGAAGTAAACAGAAGCACACGGGGCAACAATTCAGGCAAAAGGTCTGAGCTGGTGAAGTCCTTGACTCCAGACCAACAGGCAAAGCCACAGCTCCTCTCTCCTCCAACGCTCTCACCAAACACAAGCTCCAGATCTCCAGGTCCAGGTGAGCTGTGCAGCAGACAACAAGGCGGGTGACTTCTACAGGACACGCGGAGCTAAACAACGAGCAGCTACCTGCTGCTGGTTCAACAATCCAGCAGCGACTGAAGGCAAACCTCCACCTTAACTAGTGGCAGCAGACGAGAGGACCAGGTGTGGGGAGCCAAGGGGAACCCAAAATGAGGAGAGGTGGTGAGCCAGCACAGGAGGGTTGAGGGACGATGAAGCTTCCAGGAATGAAACTTGGATTCGATGTCATGCTTTCTAACGGGTCGCAAAGAACCGATCCTGCTGCTCATTTGATAAACGACCTCAGTGAACGCGGCCCTGATGTGTCCCAAAGGCCATCCCTGTTTGAGCCAACCTGATGATCACTTTTTAGATTATGGTTCCCATTAGAATGAAACAGTAGGATAAAGCAGGGAGTGCTTGCTCTCTTTTACTCTGAACTTCACTTACAAGGGTTTTTAAAATGACTACTGTTGTTTTTAGCTTGGAAAAATGATCAGTGACAACATTCCTGATTCCTGAACTCAAACTTTGACTCCTCTGTGAGCGTCAGAATCTCTATAATTCATCACTAACAACCGTCCTCTGTCTGTCTGCTGCAGCCCGCTCTGTGAGCAGCTCCTCGGTGGAGGAGGGCCCCCCGGTGCAGCTCCGCCTCACGGCCCACCGGCGAGAGAAACGCTGCTCCTGCGAGAACCAGAAAGACAAAGAGTGTATTTTTTTCTGCCACATTGGCATCGTCTGGGTCAACACCCCGAGGTGAGTCTGCGAGAGAAAAATACTAAACATTTAAAAATTTGTTTCCAGTGTTGTGATTTTAATTTTGCTAAAATGTGATGATGAAACAAAAGAGCGATAAGAAGCCATCCATAATCCGCTGGAAGGATAACAAAACACTGCGCGCAGCTTTAGCTGGGAGGTTTCTGAGGGAGGCTGGGAGGCACACTTCAGGCCAAAACTAAGATAAACCCTCAAGAATAAAAGCAGGATTCTAACCACTTCTCCCTCAGTTCACATGCATGCACGTTAGGATGATTGGGGGCTGCGGCCTCTGCACTCTGCACAGCTCCCCAGCCTTTTGCAGGATCACATCTGCCTGGTCACATCCAAGGTTTTGAGCTTAAATAGTAGCTTTTGAGCACTTGTGTAGGAAAAAGCAGCGAGTAAAAAAATGAGCCGGCTAACATCGCTGCTTCAGGAATGGCAGAAAGGGTTGAACTGGATGCCTTCACTACTCCAGCTGTTCATATTTTTAAATTGTCTGGCCTCAAATAAGAACCAGGCGCGCAGCTCCCTTCACAATTGGTAGCAATTAACTTCATTTTAGTCCCGTATGCACAAGCAGTGAGTAACCAGTCAGATGTGGTGGAGCTAATGAGAAAGCACACCTTTCCTAAAGAAGGGTTATTTCTGCCATGTTTCCTCTTCATGTTTCAAAATAGCTTTTTAACCCTTTAACAGCAGCCCAGCGAAGAGTCTGAAATCATGGTCGCACCTTCATCTGCCCGCAGCAGTTAACTCTTCACAGCCCGCTCCGCTTTCGTCTGCAGCTTATCTGTTTTCTGGGAGTGAGCGTTCAAATAATGACTGAATTTGCTTACAATATTATAATGAAGTAAATATTAAAATGAAGTCTGGTTTGAGCTTTGGTGCATGCATGCGCAGCATCATCAGTTTGATGAAGTGTGATTGGACTGTGTCGGCATCACAGTGTTAATACTTACAGTTACTTTTAGTGAGAACAGTGTTGTTTTTGCCAGTGCATCGAAGTCTCATGTTTGTGGTAGCAACTCTCAGAATCCTCAACATCACTCATAATTATGATTTGATTTGGCCAATTCTGTACCAATGTTCAGTGGGCCGGATTAAAAAGACCAACGGGCCGGGTGTGGCCCCCTGGGCCGTAGTTTGCCCACCCCTGCTGTACTGTAAGTCAAGCCAGTGAGTCCCACTCCAGATTAATTGGGGAAGAAAAAGAGGAGTCACCAAAATAGCTTCCAGAGGTTCGCCAAGAGCGGCCGCAGTGGTGGTGGGAGCGCCTCAGATTGTTGGTTCCCTCTAAACATAGCAGTGTGGTAAGATGTAATCGTCCTGCTTTCTCCATAAAGACGCTTTAAAGGGCAGTGCGGTACCACCGGCGCTAACGATGCCACTGAAGAGCGACAGGAAGCTCCCGAGCACATTTCCTCCTTCAACACATCCTGCTAAACATGCAGCTTCAGTTAAAACATGCATTTATTCTTCAAGTTAATCCCAAAGTATCCTCGCAGTTTATGGATAAAGTTATTCTTATGGTAGAATGCGCGTTTATTCCTCCTGCATGTGCCCCCTGAAAAATTGTTTTCAGATGCTAAATCATATTTTGGAGAAATGTCTTTAAAGGTTCCCATTGTCAGCAGGAAGCCTGAACTTAAAGCTGAGGAGGAAAGTCTGGCACAAGCTGAAACAATGTTATTTTTTTGTATTTCTGCTGGATTGTTTAAAGTCAAAATATTGAGTAACTCCAGTTCAATTTTTCGGGGACGTCCTTCGGCTACCTGCTGTTATACGCCAGACAAAAACATCGCTGAGCACTTTGAGTGTAAACGCTGTTTTTGCAGTCAGATTTTCACCTTCACAAGTGTTAAAACAAACACTGGAGGCAGTGAGGAGTTTGCCTCTCAGTTCCAGATGGATGTGTGCGACCGTCCAAACTAAAGAGAGACTCACCGATAACAGCGAGCCTGCGCCGGGATCACGGCCACCTTTATTTAACATCTGCACCTTTCTGGACTCATTTATTTTATTGCAAGACAACAAAAATAAGATTATCACTGGCAATATGAGCCAATAATTAGCAGTGCATCGATATGCCTGCATATTAGGATCCCCTCCTCACAGCTTTAGTCCAGATGTGACATGTTGTCAGGCATAAATGTCTTTTTGTTGCTATGGCAGCATTTTAGTTACAGTCAGTCATAAATTAAGTTTTGCTTACCTGGCATCCTCCAGGTGACAACACCAAATCTATTACTCTGGACCTCACCGGTTAGCCTCCTTTGCTCCTGTCATGACTCAGGTGGGATTCTTTAATTTTCCTGAATCCCCTCAACATCATGAAGATCTTCTCTTGTCTTTAGGAACCACTGTTGCAGAGCAATGTGAAGAAAGTAAATGTTCCCTCTGGGTCATTTCATAGCCTCACGTTCGGCTGTAGGAGGAATGCATGTGCTGCTTCTGACTGCTTCAGTACCATCTAAGAATGGAGCGTCTCAGCCAGCACTAATCCCGGGCTGGCGGGAATGGGGAAAATGTGCAGGTTTAATATTGTGAATGTTTTTTTACAAGCCACACCGCAATCTAAGCAGTTTGGGGTGCCGAAACCAGATTAGGAGGTGAAATCTGGAAGGTGCACAGCACCACCATCCCTCCAACCTCCCAGTGCTGACTGCTCTGTGAAAGAGTGCTGTGAGCTCTTACTGCAGGCGAAGCACTGAATCAGCCTTTTCCTTTCACTGCTAACACGTGTGTCAGTTCTTTTTTGTGCACCTTCCACACATCAAACCGTTTGAACCGAAATGGAGGAAAACGGTGGATCCACAAACATTTACACCTGATTCCCAGCTCTATAATCAGGTGTTAAAGTGGGCGGGAATGATCTGGAACGGCACAAAAAATGTAAAGCATCATTTCAAATGCTCGACAAATAATCAGCAAACACACAATCTGCTGGATGACGTCTCATTAAATTCAGCTGAATGTCAGTGCCAGAACACTGAGCCACTAAGACCCAATGAGGTGACGGTGTGGAGACAAAGTCGCCCATCCACAGCGCAGAGTTTACTCCATCACATTAATGTTATTTTATTATATTAATATGGCAATTGGAGGTTCCTTTATGCTACTTTTTGCTTTTAGACTTTACCTTTTTACTTCCATCCATCAAATAACATCTCCCAGCAGCCACTGCTGCAGTCTCTGCGTGGCCAAAGGGAGACCTGTGCCTAATAAAGAGGCAGCACATCACACCCTGCATGAGACAGATGTTTTCCCAGGGGTTGGATGGGAGTGACTCAGAGGTTTCAGGACAATCACAGTGTTTCTTAATTTCATTAACTATTAAAAAAGAGCAAATAAGAAGATATAAATTGGCTTTTTTAAACTTCAAAGAGACAAAGCACTTCCCAGAACGTTGAGACCATGTGTTGATGTATAAAAAAAGAATGCAGCAATTTGCAAATAATTTAAACCCTGTGTTAATAAGAGCAGTAAAACATGCCAAATTCTGAAATGGAGAGAAATCTTTTTTTTTTTGATCATCTCTCTGTGATGAGATATTGAAATACAAACTTCTTATGTAAGCACGTGCTGTTCTGCCAGCTCTAAATTTCCTCCAGATTTATAATGTTGGATGAATTAGTCTTCAGACAAGAAGCTGTTTGGGGTCAAAGGAAAACGCATCTCCTGGAGGCCATTTGAGTGCAATGAGCTCAAAGTGTGAGCACCGTGATGGAGCGTTATCCTGCAGGAAGCAGCCGTCAGGAGGCGGGCACTGAGGGATGGATAATGGAACAATACTCAGGTGGGCTGAATAGTTACAGTAAAACAGTGATCAGGACCCAAAAAGAATCCCCCGCAACAGCTGATACACACCAGGCGGCATTTTTCCACGTTTCAGTGAGTGTGTGTGAACTGCAGCCTGCGTTTCCTGTTGTCAGCTGACGGGAGGGGTGTGGCCTTCTGCTGCTTCAAGGCTCCACGTGTCCTGCATTCAGAGATGCTCTTCTGCATCTTCTGCTTATTCAAATTACTGTTGCCTTCATGTTGAAGCAGTCTACCCATTGTCCTGTGACCTCTCACATTTCCTCTTCATGAAGCAGCTGGTCAGAAAAAGGGTGGAGACGCTGCAGATGGAGGACGTGGATGAGCCTGAGGGTCGTGGAGAAGGTGAAGGTGTGGGCGGCGCTGTCTGCATCAAAGAAAGTCTGACAGGTAGAATCACAGGAAGGGTGAGAGGTTTAACGAGGTTTGGGACACTGGGATGAGAGAGATGATGACAGAATTCCTAGTGCGGAAAACAGAACAGCGGAAATAACTGAAACGCTCACGAATTCAGACAGACGTGAGGACAGATGTGAGGACAGATGTGAGGACAGATCTCCCTTGTTGAGCGTGAGCAGTTTTGTGTTGTTGTGTGTTTTTAAGGGTTTGGGCCAAACTGCCGATAATCAAACAAATATATGTTGCGTAGTTAAATAAAAGGAAAGAACAGCCTGAAATGTAGCCTTCTTCTGTGGCAATAAGGAATCCACATGATCGATAGCCAGGAATAAATGCAAGCTGAAGTAGAAAAGAAGAGTTGAGCAGGTAGTGGGAACAGTGGAGCCATAACTCATATCACAGCAGTTCAATAGTTCAGGTCACTGAGATTTATTCATTCCTGTAATGTATGAAAGGCGCTCACTAACCCTCTGATACACGAGGAAAGGCCAAAAAATTGTGGAAGTGCAGCCAAGGCATTTGTGAAAACAACATGAAGGTCAATAAGCAGCAGAGAGGAAAGAAAATGATATTTTAGAAATGAGTAGACGCAGGAGTGCTGATGGAGGAGGGCGAGGAGCAGAGGAAGGTGGGCAACGTGGTGCAACGAGAGCCAGATGTGCTGCCAGTTCATTTAGAGAAAGAAAGACACAAAGCCATTCAGGATCAAATCCTTCAGACTGAAATCCACAATCAATCCAAATATTTCTAATATTGGGACACGAATGAAGCCCTTTGTTTTGAGATGATCATTTCGCTGGTGAAGCCCTGACTGACTCTTCCTCCTGTGGTCTCGTTAACACTGCCGCTAATCCAGCGCCGGGTCCTCCTCCTGCAGCGGGCTGCAGCCTGGCCGGGAGCCTTCTCGGCGGTCACGCTGCACTAGCACTCAAACACAATAAGGCGCAGGAACGTGGACTTTACTGGGAAAGGAATGCTCTCGGTCAGTCTAACTCACGTTTGAATGACAGCCTGAATGTCAATTAAATGCAAACGGTACTTCAGAGGACATTTGTTGCCAAAAGCGAGGGATCGCTGCCTGGCGTCATGTATCAGATTAAGATGGCTCTTCACGTGTGTGGCTGATCTACCGTTAATTCTGCACATAAGGCCGTCACCAGAGCTCGCCACCGTGGTCTGTCTGAAGCACACCTCTCCAGGTAGCCCCACGTCCACCCCTGCTCCTTCATCTCCTTCCTCTTCTTGGGCTTCAGGCGGCAGCTCCCAGTTGAGTGTGGCTGTCATCCTGCATTAGTCCAGTCTGCTGGCATGTTTCGCCACTGTCACCACTGACCGATTGCTGGTGTTGGCTTTTTGATAAGATGAGGTTGTCAGGCGCACGCTCAACTCTCCTCCTTTATCCGGGCTTGGGACCGGCAGGAAGGGGGTGGGCTCCAGGTGGAGATGGGTTTGTGTCTTCCTTCAGAGGTCTGTGGGCTGTTGTCAGCTCCTCCGTGGAGATTTCTCTACCTTTTATTTTGATCCAGAAAGTTAAAAATATCCACCGTTTACCAAAAACTTTGACCCCAAGTCCAAACGCAACATAAATTTCTGCAGTAAAATTGTGTTTGTCCCTTCTTCTTTTCCAGGCAACATATTTATGGCATTGGGCCGGAAAAATGGTCATGAACTACGATGCAGAGGGTAAATTCATATGTGAGAATTATGAGAAGACATTTCTATATAATCTAAGCACGGAGCCATCAGGGTTACATGACCAGATAAGCATCATTGTTTAAGCCAAACCCCAAACTGGCAAAATGTTGTTACACTCGTGCAAAAAGTGCAAAGAAAAAAAATCCTTTTGAGCACAGCTGGACAGACATTCTGACTCTGCTCCTCCATCAGCCTCCATCATCACTGTGCTCAGTAATC
>VUQK01031299.1:6202-18767 GCA_015106715.1 Bujurquina vittata
CCCCCCCCCAACCCCCCACACCCCCCTTTATTTCCGCAACCGGCCCCCTTTGCACCCCCCCCCCCCCCAATTTGTGCAGCGTGTTAGAGTTTATGCTTCAAAATCATAAAAGTAGCATAAATTTGGAGAAATGATCCTGGTGAACAGGAAGCAGGGCGATGCCTGCAGCACGTTTTGGTGCCGCTGTACCAATGTAATGTTGGTTTTTAATCATATTTGTTTCATCACGGAGCCGCCGCATCCAGCTGTAAACCAAACATCTGTCACACTGATAGAAGAAATATGTTGATCTCACTGGCATTTATGTAAGCTGCTTTCCTCTAATCCATTTTGAAGCACACTGGTTTGGTCTGCATCGAACAACAAGAAAACATCAGCTAACTGGAAAAGCAGGAATGTGGGAATTATTTGGGAACCTTCCTGGAAAGGTTCAGTAGCTGAGCGGTCGACATTAAAACGACTTTCTTTGAAGAATCCGGGCTGCTCCGAGTAACAGCACGTTTTCTCTGGAACATCCATCGGAAAGGAACGGAGGCCTCACAGGGTTTGGGAAAGTAGCTTCAGAAGGCGTTACAGCCTTTTGGAGACACGACACAATCAAAGCTCCAAGGAAAAAACCCTCAACCAGGCAGATGAAAGATCTGATTGAAACTATGCAAAACTGCAGAAATGAAATGTGTCAGGTTTGTGCAGAAGTTTGCCTCATATTTATGCAGGTATCGATTTCACCTAAAACAAAGGGCGTGAAGTTATTTAAGATGAATCATTCTCACAACTAGAGAGGAAGTCGTTTCACTGAGACGTGCAAATTCAGCTCTCTCGTCAGAGGTTCATTGAGGAGATACGAGATACTAATAATTAGCCACAGAGAAACCAGACTGCACTCCGGGATCTGAGCCCGTTATCGGTTCTTCATGAGAACCCACCTGCAGCCTGGAAAAGTGATCAGCCACTTCAGTTCTGCAGGGAACGCCGCAGGCAAAATTCCTCTGGTGTAATAAAATCAGGAGGCCTGATAAAGCGGAGGCAGGCGCGCCTTCTCCGTCATTTGGTTCAAGGTGGTCGTAACATTTTAAAGGGCAGAGCTGTCTCAGTGTTCCAGTAACATTAAACTTGGATGTTAACCACCAGCAGGCACACTGAATATTCCCTCAGCAATGAAAGTATAATTAGAGCCAAACAAATACCCAGCAGCTAACAACAGCTGTTATGATGAAAATATTTTCAAAGGTCCTCTCAGGGTGTGACAGCAGAGCTGCAGTGCTGCTGATAGACTGATGACTGTTACTGAGAGTTAGAGCTAGTGACTGACGCGACTGCCAATCAGAGTGCAGGATTGACATTGTTAGGTTACCTAGGCAACTGGGAACATCTGGGAGCGAGCGGCCGGTCGGTGCACGACGAGCAAATCGCTTCCATCACGGACGGAGCAACAGGCAACACTGGACTCGACTGTTTAAACTCAAATAAGAAGAAAAACGTGCGTGAGTAAAATCTGAGAAAATGACCAAAAAAAAAGAGCAATGAACAAATAAAAACATAATCAAGAGGAACAACCCTTAAAGTCAGAGATTTAAATTCTTCCAAACTGAGCACATCGGCAGAAAAACTGGTTAAAATGTATTTTCATCACATTAATGATGACTTTCCTTTTTTGAAGTGGTGCAGGAGAAACTAATGTGAGTGTAGTGCAGCTGTGGAGTTGTGCTTGGTCAGTCTGCTCCAAAAAGGCCAGATTAAAGTCAGGATTAAATATTTAGCTCACACATCCTGCTCACTCAAAGAGCACTCCTTCACCTCTGAGCTGACTCACGGCTCCTGGTCATTAACTCGCAGGAAAACCGATGCTGCCATTAATGCAGAGATGTTCCCCCAAGGAGAGGAAGGAGAGAAGATAATTACACCTGGAAAATGGGAAAGTGCGTTTCTATTTAAATGGTGAAGATAAGACTTGGTGAATGGACCGTTAGGAGCTGCAGAACAATGATGGTTAAAGTGTGCCGAGAGTCATCAGGGAGTAGCTGCTGACCCAACAAGAAGATCATCAGCTCCAGCTCATTATTGCTAATTAAAGCTAAACTTTAAAATGTCCCTAAGAACTAAATGTGAAGCAGGTGGTCATTATGGCTCCTCAGCATTGTAAAATCACGTAAGAGTGTTAAAAAATCATCTCACTTTTCCGGAAACGGGTTTATTCATCCTACAGTGAATTTTGAAGAAAAAAATACAGAATAAAATGCTGCGCTAAATCGCCGCGCCTGCTTGTTCAGCAGTAGTTTGCACACGTGTCATATGAAGGCTGTGACAGCAGATGTTACGGGCCGATCGGAGGCGCTGAGGGGATGACGGACGCGTGGAGGTCCGGGCGGGCTGTGCAGAGCAGCGAGGGAGCTCAAGTCCTGCAGACTGCACTGAGGTGGACCAGTGGGATGAGTCTTTCATTTCTCCCTTTACAATAATTCACATTTAAATGTGTTCCTCATTGTGCTGTAGCTGTGAGGTGAAGTTTCAAATGCAGACACGAGCGCTCAGGTGAAATAAGACATTCATTATTACCCAGAATTCATTTTATACTTCACTTTATGACTGGACCCAAGATATACTAACCAGACACTTTATTAGGTACACCCTGCTAATACTGGATTTACCTTCTCTTTAGATTCGGCATTCCTCACAGATTTCCACATTGACATCCACACACCCGTGATGGGAATCCCATGCTCCCGTCCCAAAGGGGATCTGGTGACTGAGTACATCATCACACTGGTTCCAAACCAGACCTTTGTGACGTGGAAGCAGCCATCAGCAGATGGTCCACTGTGGTCGGACACGGTCAGCAGCAGCACTCGGGTAGGCTGTGGCCTCAAAACGATGCTCAGCTGGTACTAATGGCCCAAAGTGTGCCATACCCCCAACACCATGATGGATCCATGCTTTAAAGCCATTTACACCAAACTGACCGTCAGAAACTGAGACTCTCCACGTCAGGCCTGGTCTGACTCTGATGAGCCCGTACGAACTGCAGCCTCAGCTTCCTGTTCTTAGCTGGCAGGAGCCCCCTCGGTGTGGCGGTCTGCTGCTGCAGCCCTTCAAGGGTCAGTGTGTTGTGATGCTCTGCATGCTTTGGTTGTAACCATTATTTTTTGAGTCACCTTCCTATCAGCCGCCTGGCTGTTCTCCGTCATCAACGAGGCATTTTCACCCAGAGAGCTGCTGCTCACCGGATCTTTGCTCTTCTTCACACCTTTCTCTGTAAACCCGGACACAGTTGTTCAGGAACATCCCAACAGACCAGCCTGCCTGGCACCAACAACCACATTCAAAGTCCCACAAATGACCTGCTTTCTCCATCCTGATGCTCAGTTCGATAAGTGTTAACGTGCAGGTGAGCAGGTCTCCCCGTTAAAGTCTATCATTGTATTTTTTACCTTTATGATCTGAGAGGAAATCGTCTAAATCATTTGTAAAATCCCTGAAACTTGATCTTAAAATTCATATTTAGTCAAATCTTACTTAAAAAAAACATGAACAATAAAAAAAGACTTGTGTGTCAGTGCTGCTATTGTTGCAGCACGGGGTAAAATTGACCCCTCTGAGATGTTAACGAGTGTGAAGCGTTTCTATTGTCATTAGGGGAGCAATAAAGACTGAACTGTGGACACAATGTTGCCAAATCCTGACACCCTGGCTCATTCCTACCCACGTGAAGCTGACACGAACGCCCTCTGGGAATCCTGCTTTGGATGTTTGGGAGTAACCTCCCTGCTGAACCTGTGGGTTTCAAAATCCTGCAAGGAGCACCAACATGAGGAGATTTAGACCACATGTGCACACACACACGCACACGATTAAACAGGGTCCAGAAATAGCATTTTGTTCACATGGAAACCACATAAATGAGAAGGAAGGAGCGGTTTCTACACGAAGGAGATCAGGGAGGTACGATCAGGACAGTGAAGATGAGAGTGATGAAGAATCAGAGGGAAAGAGGGAGGATGCCAGAATAGACCAAATGAGAAAAAGCACTTTTAGCACCTCGATTGTGTCCAGGATTCATTTTCTCACCGAATGTGCGACAGAAAATATTCGCAGATGACTAAAACAATATTTTAAAACAAGAAACGTTTTTGACACAATGTGACAGCCAAACATTTCTGAGCGTGCAGTTTTTAAAAAACGGGCTCAAAGACAGGAGTGGAAAGGAAAAATACGATTTTTGATCTAAGAGATGATTTAAGAACGGCAGAAGAAGAAAAGACTGGCGACACAAAAGAGGAGAAAGGAGCAGAATGAAGCTTCCTGCTCTGCCGTGTTGATCTTTGCTATAAATCCTTTTTTTTTTCCAGCCTCAGGAACTTGTGAAGGCACAGTGCCGCTCTGAGCCCCGGGCGGGGATGAGGAGAACGACACTCCTCAGCACGACATCAGGATTTCCTCCTCCACCTGGATACAAGCCTGGACTTGTGGGCCGAGTGACTATAATGAGGTCTGAGACGTGTGGGAGGCGGTAATTCCTCGGCTCAAGTTCAGGCGAAGATTTGGATTCCTTCAGCCGACCTGATGATCCCGATTTACGGCAGATCCAACCGCAGGATTTACTTTGGATTCTCGGCTCGCACCGCAGGCAGAGTTAAAGAGGTGAAGGGACTAACAAAGAGCTGAAACCCAGCAAACTGCAACAGTTTGTTAAGAAGCAGCAGGAAACGCAGCAATGAAGTTCATAAACACTGGTTAAAAGTCGAGGATTTGCTGCCTTAATGTTACACTACAAAACTAATTCTTCATCTCAGCTAATTAGCCAAAGTTAACGAGCTGCCTAACGTCATATTTGGGTAGACTTTATGGCATAACCTTTATCATCTTATTTCCTGTTAATTACAAACTGAATACATGCTGATTAGTGCGGAGGTCATGGTGTGACATGACCCCTGTGTCACGGTTAGAAGTCTGTTAGCATGCTAGGTTTGCTAGCAGTGGTCATCAAAGTGTCAAGAGGCAGCAGGAGAACGTCTTGGTTCTCCCGCTGCGTGGAGGTTCCTGTAACCTTTGTTTCTCTGCTGCATCCAATTGAGCTCCTCTTTTCTGGCAGGACCGCTCCCCGGGCCTTGTCCTGCAGGAGTTCTTCCTCCCCACAGTTGCCAAGTGCATCCCCCTCAGGGGAGCATCTGATTGTTGGGGTTCTCTCCCTAATATTTACCTTACAGCATAAAGCACCTTGAGATATAAATTAGAATTGGGAGGTGTGGGTCTTGTTAGCACCGACCCTTTCTTTGGTTTTGGTTTATTTATGGGACCATATGTGGCGGCAAAACAACACACACTTACTCCCAAACTCATCCCTTCGTGATGCCTGGTCAGGACCAACAACATGAGGGGCAGTCCGATCAGGAGCCCTTCGGCCGGGGGCTGTGCCATATCACACCATCCGCTATAACCCACTCTGCCTCCTGCAAGCTGCAATCGCTGTTGTTCAGGATTTTTTTTATAACGTCATAACTGTCATAAGTTTGAGGCTATATCGACCACGCCGACCTGAAACAGCTGAAACACATGCAGTGGTACTAATTACAGTCTTAACACATCACTGAAGAACTAATCTAACAAAAAAGTGACAGAGCTGTCCCCAGATGCAACTCCCACCTTCTAAAGGTCATGTGACTGTGCTGCATGCCCCCCTCCAACACTAAAGAGGCCTCAGAAGATGATCTTGTGGATTCAAGATCCCTCGCTGTGCCACTGCAGGCACCAGCAGCTACTGGTGAATCATTTCCAGTGCAGCTAAACAACCTCTCAGCACCACTAAATACATCATCAAATTACACCTCTAATGACTGTGATCTTTAAAACCAGGCACGCCTCATCACTTTAAATCAATCAGTTCATCCTGACGGTTTTTGTGAAACTGCATCCCCGAGGTCACTCTGAGGGTTAATGTCACCTTCCAACTCTGCACGCTTACCCAACATGGCATTAAAGAGGAGAGGGAGGAACGGAGGCTCGAGAGCACACCGTGAAAGCAATAAATCTCGTGCTGTCTCGGGACTCTGATACGAGCAGAGAAACGTTTGGGAAGGAATAAAAGCTGAAGAGAAAACAGAGTTCTGATGGGGTGAAGCCCGGGTACAGCTGAGGGTTGATGAAAACCTGCCCCGAGCAGCTGCATCCACAGTTTAACCTCTTCTTTCTTTGTCACTTTGTAACGAAGGACACGTCTGAACAGCAATGAGTCTCACTGTGGACCCTTCAGCCGATCAGAGAGATGCATTTTTGGCCACAAACACGTCTGAAGGTTCAACAGGTCGACATTCTCCTCTGTCATCTTTTATCTTCACGTGCACGTTCAACTAGAGCTGCTGAAGTTTGACCCAGACCTCAACAATGAACTGACTGAGGTTCCAAATCAGGTTTCCAGTTTCTCAAACTTTTCAAACACCTGTGGCCATCACTGGCCAGCGGGGGCGCTGTGGAGAGTCCTGGGAGGGCACCGGTATCAAGTGAGCCCCCTTCTCCCTCGTGGTTCTGATCACATGACACACAATAATCACCAACTAACTCTGATCAACAGAGCACACATTAGGAAACAGCTGAGAATATCGTTTCTGCAGACAGAAGACTTGAGCCCCGTTTCCGTCTGGAAGCTTTACACAGGACAGCCTGAAATAGCTCCTCCCTCTTTGCTGATCAAAAACAAGTGTTCTCGTTTTGTTCTATCGGAGAACTGACTGAGAACTAAAAAGGTTAGCCGGCTCTGATGGAGTCTGCGTTGTTGAGAATCGGCTGGACGACAGTGTGCAGAGTGGATGTGACGGCTTAAACTCATCCTGAGGATCACAGAGCCGGCAGACGGCGGGAGGATGCGAACTGAGGATGAGGTGGATCAAACCGGCATGCACAAGGAAAAGATGGAGACTGAAGGATCCTGTGGATTTGTCTCTTCCAGAGCTGCAGTCTAACCCTGTTAACTGTTAGTTAAACGCCCAGTTTGACACATGAAAAGAGCTGAAAGTTAGATTTGAAAAAAAAAATAACCATGAATATTCATGAAAATGCAGCCAGTATCAGATTGTGACTGCAGCTTGTTAACAAGCACATTTTCCCCTTCAATATATCCTGTTGTGTATAAATCACTAGCAAATGCGTCTCTTTTTGCATTATAACATTTCTGAACTTATCCAAGGCTTACTCAGAGATGCTCAGACCTCCCTCTCCCAGCCCACCTCCTCCAGCTCATCGGAGGGACACCAAGGTGGACCCAGGCCAGTCAAAAGATGTAATCTTTCCAGCGAGTCCTGGGTCTTCTCCAGGGCCTCCTCCGGGTAGGACATGCCCGGAAAACCTCACCCAGGAGGCGTCCCAGTCAGATGCCTGAACCTAATCAACTTTGGATGTAGCGGCTCTACTGAGTCCTCCCAAACTCGTTACTCCATCACTAAGGGAGAGCCCTGTATACCCCACCTGCTGCAGCTTTAAAGCTCTGAGCCCTCAGCCATTCTCCATGATTTGTAGAGCCTGTCTGACTGGAGACTTGCTGGTCCAACAGTGAAGGTCACAGCTGAATTCTGGGATAAGACGGCCTCTGTGCGCTGGCCTCACAACAATCACACTCTTGTGGAGAAAAGTTTGATACGGCACGAAAACTAGTTTACTTTGCTGATTGCCCGGAGAGAGAAGCAGCAGCTGCGCATGTATAATTGATTGGGAGTTTTTGTGTTACTGTGCGGCCCATTAAAAAAAGGTCACCTCCAAAATAGAACAGCTCTTACCTCAAAGAATCAAACATTTGCCTGAGAGACAGCCATCGCTCCCGTTCCACATTCAGGGCAGAGAATAATGAGTCAATAAAATAATGCATCACAGGCAGCGTGCATGGTGGTGTTGGTGTGCATGGTGGTGTTGGCGTGCATGGTGGTGTTGGCGCGTGCTGTACCTGTCCAGATCGTCGCTGTCCTGCATGTTGAACAGCATGGACGGGATCAGTTTGTCCATGTGCTGCGGCTCCCAGATGATGGCCTGCAGCTCGTCGTTCACCGTCTTCCTCACCACACCCTGAAGACCTTTAATCCCGGCCACACGGATCCTGGCACGGACACAGAAAAGCTTAGAGAGACTCGGAAGAATGGAAGAGCCTAAACTCACATATATACAACCTGGGTGCTACTTTCACCTGTTCAATGTTTAGTCTGACAATTTAGTGCAAGATTAGTGCAATTTAGTGCAAGAGGAAAAAATGTCTATTATCCAACCAGTTGGCAAGTGGTTCCCAGTTGTTACTGGGTGAAACAAAAAGAGGGCGCTGCACCAAAAACTTGGTTGTGATTGCTCTGGTTGCTAGGAGATTGCCTCTAGTTTGTATGGAAGATGCAAATTACTCCACAAGACACCCATCCATCCACCCTTCTCTCTGGACTCATTATCGGACAAACAAGCTACCAGCAAACATCTCTTTAGGCACTGGACTATAACCGGTTTCAGCTGAAAATTCGCCTCTCTAATAATTCACTACCAAAGACTAAACCTTTCCCAAGTGTTTCCCTCAAACTCCAAATTTGATGTGACTTCTGAGGAAAAAGCTAAACCTTTGATGGAATCTCATTTTCAGCACTGTGGTCAGGAGGCCGGATCTGTTTGGGACCAAACAGCTCCATGAGCAATAACACAAAGAACAGTGCTGATGACCCCGCTTGAGGACTAATCTAATCATCACCTGACCAATCCTATTTGGGAATTCCTCTCCACCCACAGCCGACACTGCTGAGCGGAATAATATAACAGTGGAAAAAACCCAAAAGCATCAGAAATCAAAGTGTTTATAGCTCAGCGGTGGCGGCGAGGTATAGAGCACACACAAGAATAATCCCAGCATCCTCTGGCTCTCACCGTTCCACCCACCCTCAACCAACCTCCAGCACACACACACACACACACAAATGGAGATAAAAGAAGCTTTTTACGCACACATACATGCAGACATCTCGACGCTCTGAGAGGTCTCAGCTGCTGCAGTGAGATTTCAGAGAGTCTGGAGGAGGGAAGTTATCTTCACAGTGAATGAGACAGAAGTCTCCAGGTATTGTTTTAATGCAGAGGGTGGGTGCCTCAGGGGGAAAAGCATCTTTTAACATGCTGTATGTTGTCACAGCCTCGCCACCACCCAGCTATTTTTACCCTCCTCACAGTGAGGGTTGCAGGCAGAGAGATTCTCTCAGTTTTCCAAACAGGAAAACACGTGACTGCCTGATCTCTGCCTCTTTTTAAGATCCTGTTAAGAATAATTTGCTTATTTTAAACTGTGTCACATGCAAAGTGAAAATAAAGTAAAAGTTATTTAAAAAAAACAAAAATATGGCACATTGTGCCCACCAGATGCATAGAGGCACATTTCAAAAGCACCAGTCAGTGTCAAAGCCATGGCAAGAAGAGGTGCTGAAGCACACAAGTACTGACTGACAAATAATTAAATTAAGCTTTATCATTTTTTAAAATATATTTCTTTTGGACACAGTTTATAGACTCCGCCAACAGCTGCAGGGTGTCAAACTCGGTGGTCTCACTGGGCAGCTCGAAGCAGCTGTGAAGAGAATTAGTAACCTCCAAGTCTGAGACCCCGGTTCTCAGCTGGAAAACAGTGGAGCGCTCGCTCCAGGTTGGGACTGAGTTGCTGTCCCAAGGGGAGGAGTTTAAGTCTCTCAGGCTCTTATTGATGAGTGAGAGGAGGAAGGGGCTGCCAGAGAGACCGGTGCAGTGTCTGCAGCGATGTGGATCTTTTATCGTTGTGGGTTTTAAAGAGGTGTGTGTGAGCGAAGCTCTGAGTAGTGACTGAAAGAATGAGATCGCAGACACGAGTGATGGAAATGGACTTCCCCAGAAGGGTGTCTGGGCTCTTCCTTTCAGACAGGGTGAGGAGAGATAAACCCGGGACATGCTGAAGAGATTATGTCTCTCAGCTGGTTTGGCAACATCTCCGTATCACCCTGGAAGAGCTGGACGAGGTGGCATCTCAGCTGCCTCCATGCACTGGACCTGGATAATGTCCGATCCAATCCTTCCCTCAGCCTAAATCAAGTTTTTAGTGTCTAAATTTAAGAAGTTGGCAGAAACAAAGTAAAACAAAGCTGCCAGACATGAAACAGATAGCAGCCTCCTTACTGACTTACTCCATCAACCCTCCAACCTCCAAATGCAGACTGTTAAACCCTCAACTGACCCAGCTGGTTTGATATTCTAAAAAGTTCTAATGCCATTCACAATGGTTTTAATCATTTTACTGCAAAAAAAAGGAGTTTTGGGATCATTTCTATCAAAGTCTTTAGAACTTAATATTTCAGGAGGAACCTGAAACTGGAGCCATTAGAACAAATGCAGCTTCAAGTCCTTCCACATAAGCTTTGTCCACCTCTGTTTGAGGCTGAGAGACGACATGTGCAATACGTCCATCTTTTAGCTACAGACTATGTGTCAGGAAAGCAGCCTGGCTTGCATTTCTGTTCTACACGTTTTCCAGCAGCCAGCACGCTTATTATTCTCCTCAGCTCCAAATCCTGTGGGCTTGCAGTATTATAGATTCTTCTCTTGTCTCACGACTGCTGACTGTGAATGATTACTCTCAAGCAGCCATTTTCTCCCCCTCTCAAATTTGTGCTGCATCTTTGTTCCAACAAATCATCACCTAATAAAAATTCTGATGTCTCCCAAATAACACCTTCACTAACCGATACCTGAAGGACCTTTAGGTGTTGAAATATAGGAATGAACTGTCTGTTACAGGCAAAAAACTTTAACAAAAATCTGATTCATAAGCCTTAGAAACATTTCTCTGATTTCTGCTTCATTACACAATAAGATGAAAACACATTCTGAAAGAAAATCAAATCCAGGTTAAAGACAGCTAAAAGCCTAAAGGGACAAATCAGAGTTTGATGCTGTCTCATCGCTGAGAGTGAGGTGGTTGTTAATATGAAGAGAAGAAAGAGCTCCTAAGGCTGGAAGCACTGCAGGCAGATCAACTCTGTGGGTTTTACCTCATTTATTCTAACAACATCATCCTTTCAGATCCTTATATTTCAGTCTGGCCAGTGTAGCAAGGCTTTCCTGCGGTGGTGTTACTACGCCCTGTGCTCTCAGCAGACTCGGGAATACGGATCAGGAAGAGATATTTGGAATTTTTTATTTGCTGGGTTGGAGCAGGAGGAGAGTGCCACTGGTGGGGATTTTGTTGCCGCTCCTCTTTTTGCTGGATAGTGATTGTTGGTCTGATCTCACGCCTTAAAGAGGCCTTCATGAAATTTTCAGTGGTGGAAGAGGACTGTAACATGTCTTCATAATAATCCAAAATGATGCAGCAGTGGGGAGCGAGATTTTAGAAGCAAGCGTCTAAATGAAGGTTCAGCTTTGGCCAAAGAAGCAGCTTTAAATGAATAATCATGACTGCTCCAGGGAAGCAAAGTCTTCATTTGATCTAGAATCAATGGTTACATCAGTATAGCTTTAAATGTATGATTATCTAGCCTCTCTCCAGTGCAACAAACAGGTCAGTTGTGGGGATATTTAACACTAATAAGAGGATTTTCACCCATGCGATTGTAGTCACGTACCAAAAACTGCAGTTCCTCTGAAGGCCACTTGAACTTGGTTCCAAAAGTGAGTCAAACCCCAAATACTCCTCCGTTAAACATGTTTACAGCCTGAGCTATAAGGCTCCAATGAGCACTCGTACCCTGAACAGCATTTTCAACTTTGAATGAAAGAATTTTATGTCAAATTTGTTACAGTTGTGGTAGTGAAACTATTTTCCAAAAAAAGGAGGCCCAAAATTGAACCCTGTAGGACTCCCCAAGGAAAGAAAAGATCAAATAACTACAAAAGCTGATGGCAGAGGATCAGAAAAGGCAATGGCAGTCATAGCCACCCAACTCATTCACTGTAAACCCAAATTTTCTTTTACATAAGTCCCGCTATTATTACTAATCTTTCCATTATTTTGCAAAAGGCGGGACCATTACTAAACAAAATGTGAACTGTAAACTACTCAAAACGAGTATTTGCTGTACTAATGGTTCTGAGTGGAGACAACTCTCATTTACATGTTTTTACCAGTTTCGGGAGGGGCTTGTCAGTGCACACCTGAGCCAGTAGCTAGTAACGCGCCTTTAAGTTGTTTGCCAACTCGAAGAAGAAGACGTTTCTTCTGACTGTTGTCTGCATGTGAAGAAGTGGGTGAAGTCAGCGTCAGCATCTTATGGTAAGTGCGCAAATTTGAATCCGTTATCACAATAGTTGTATTCGCTGGGTAAAATAACATTTTCGGGGTGCTCATGTTAACTGTAATCTTTCACAGCAATGTAAACTGCGTCATTTTGCCCAACATTATAGCTAGTCTATCATATTTGTTAATCTTTTCGGACTGAATGGATTAGTAGTTAATGCCTGCAGCGAAGAAAAGGCGACGAGGGGGATGGTTTTTGTTTTCTTTTGAATTCCCTCGCAAAATTTGAAACATGACGTCACGCGCAAGCTCTAGCTCCTCAGCTCCCTACTGGAGGGCAAAAAAATCAGTTATTAGAATAGA
>VUQK01031305.1:2624-20992 GCA_015106715.1 Bujurquina vittata
TCTGGGAATGGGGGGGGTGGCTTGACCATTACTCGACCGTTACTGAGGTAGTTAAGCAACTCCTTGGTGGGAGGGCCCTGGGGTGGATGAGATTAATCCCGAGATCCTGAAGGCTCTGGAAGTTGTATGGCTGTCCTAGCTGACATATCTCTGACATCTTGACTTTTTTCTCAATTTGATTTTTTTTCTCGAGGTCCCTCGGGGTATCCTGCGTCAGGGGCTGTAGGACTATGGGGTGTCTGGCCTGTTGTTATGAGCCAAGCAGTCCCTGTACAGCTGTAGGAAGAGCTTGGTCCACATTGCTGGCAAAAAGTTGGACTGTCTGGTGGGGGCTGGATTCTGCCATGACCACCCTTTGTGACTAATTCTATTAAAAGATTTTATGGACAGAATTTTAAGTATCTTGGGGTCTTGTTCACGAGTGAGGGAAGAGAGGAGCGGCAGATTCACAGACAGGTTGGGTTTGTGGCTGCATCGATGCAGACACTGTACAACCCCGTCGTAACGAAGAGAGAGCTACGATGATCGCTGCTTCACATGTGGAAGGGAGAAAAAGTTGAGCCAGCTACGTGGCTACATCAACAACACAAATCCACTGAACTGTAACTGACAAAACATCACTAGCATGAGTCTAGATGCTTTGTCATTGTGTACAGTCTTTCCTTGTACACAGCTAAAAAAACCAAACAAGGTCAATGTGGGTACATGTCATCAAAAGTCTGGTTTTTAAAAGAGTGAAATACACAAGAACCTCAAGACTTGTTAGACACAATGATACAAGCCCGATGAATCATCTTCCCTACCTGTAGTTACAAAGCTTTATATAAATATTTGAATAAAAGTAGAACATTTTATATTTTTCTTCTGCAGTATTCATTACTCTGCCCAAACTTTGTGAAACATTTCTAGGAAAAACAACATTTTTTAAAAAGTACAATTGTTGTTATATGAAGTTATAAAACTGGACTGCCTAGACTCCAGTACTCCCTGCAAGCTGGATGCAGGAGTGAGTGGGTGAGAGAGTGGATGGATGGATGGATGGATGGATGGGTGAGTGGTTTTTCGGTCAAGACCTCAACAACTAAGGGAACATTTACTCCCCCTTACTGGAGGAGTTCAAGTATCTTGGGATATTGGGAAGGGTGGTGTCGGACATTGACAGACAGATCCTCCAGTCATGAGTGTAGCAACTGAAAGAATAAGAATGCAGGAACAAGCAGCGGAAATGAGCTTCCTCTGGAGGCTGTCTGAGTTCATCCAGAGACAAGAGAAGAGCCGCCGTTGCTCTGCATTAAAGAAGCCAGCTGAGGCGGTTCTTAGTAGGATGCCTCCAGGGTGAGATCTTTCAGACATCATACCAAGAGATGACCCTGGGGCAGACCCAGGACATGCGGTAGAGATGATGTTTCTCCCAAAAGTGCTAGGAGGCCCTGTCTGGGGAAAGGGAGGTCTGCGCATCTCTGCTGAGACTTTTGCCCCTCGACCTGGACCTGGAAAAGAGGCTCCTGCTGGGCGGTTGGTGGAAGTGTTTCAAACTAAAAGAAAAACTGCTTCCTCAATATGCAGTTTGACTAACGTATGTTCTAAAAAAAAAAGGAAAATGAATAATTTTCCTTTCAAACTTCCTTTCTACACTATGCAGTTACACTCTGTTGGCTTGGTGTATCCTTGCTTAAATTCAAATCTGATTTGCATTAAATTCAATTGCGCCCCCTTAAATTCTTATAAATCATCTCCCCTCTGCTTTCTTTCCTTCTCGGTAGCCATAATGAGCAGAAGCACAGCAAACACTAAATCATCCAGTAGAGCAAATTACCGTAATGTGACAGGAGCCAAGCACCTGCACAACACCTTCATAAATGTAGCAAAAACCCCTGTGTCAGTGTGTGTGTGTGTGTGTGTGTGTGTGCGTGTGTGCGTGCGTGTGTGTATATGTTTGGGCTCTCCCAAGGGAGAAGGTCAACTCCCAGAATACAGTAGGGCTGGCAAGACATTCAGCGCCCATCACAGTACCTGACTCTCCTCTCACTGGAGCCTAAAGGTGAAGCTTAATCAGTGGAGATACAAACACACACACACACACACACTTGCCCACCTTTCACGGCTGCCTGTTCAGGAAAGGGGGTTTGACCTTTATCAGATGGGAGCACTAACACGCTAATAGCCCTGTCCACATTGCAATTAGAGCTGGTAAGAGTGGAGTTGAACAGAGCACAGTCTGCCACTTAGGATCTGACTGAGAGATGGGAATTGTACGGGCTGTCAGCTGCAGGGAGATGGCGAGAGCGACGGAAGAGAAAATGCATATAGGAAGAAAGAAATATGGGAGGATAAAGGATATGACAACTCTTTTAAGATGTACACTGACTTTTTTTTGGGGGGGGGGGTAGGATATGATAAGGAGTATTTAATAATTAAATGTAGCTTTAATGCTTATAAGACAAACAAAAAATACTTGACGGATAATGAGGGAGTGTGGCTCTGGGGTGGCGCTAAATCAAAAGGCTCTGTATGCTGTATGGAGGTGATTTTAGAGCACTTGTGCAGTACCTGTTTGGGGAGAGTGTAACTCGTGTTTTTGTAGCTACAGTTTACAGATGTCTCGTAAATGTATTGTATGCAGGCAATCATTAATCTGCTGTTTTGAAAGGGGGAAAGATATGAGCATACACTGACTGAATGTACGTGTGTGAGCGTGGCTGTGCAGAGCAGGCAGGTTGCAGCTGTCACGAGTGCCGCTCATCCAGACCACACGAGACTGAACTGTAATTAGTCACAGGAAAGCAGAAACAATAAGTAACTCCAATTAAATAAAAATAACAACTTGAGCAGTCTTTGAGAGAACCAGCTTGAGTTTTATACCACAGGGATGAACCTTCTGGCAGACCTTCATGTTTTTTGACACCCTTTTGGTTTTAAACTTAGTGGTAAGAGGCCTGGGAGTGCATTCATGGCAGTAGGTAAACAAATATGTCTGTATATGTCTGTGCGCACACATCACGAGTGAGTAATCAGTAATTTCCTACCATTTCTTTAGTTAAATCTATGGAAATGCATAAAATTGTATTTCTGCACCAATAAGTTGATTCACAAAGAGCAGAGAACTTGGCACATGATGGCATGGGGTGCAGTGTGTCCTCAAAAAAAGTGGAGAAAACTGGACAAGGGGAAGATGATGTAACACACTAAGAAGTGAAAATGTTGGTTCAAATAATCAGCAGAAAGCATGAAGGTGGCCAGGAGAGATTTCAGGCTGTGTTGAAGAATAAAAGGGATCATATGAAATATTGACTTTCAAGCCAACTGGAACTGCACGCACTGTTTTGCCTTATATACTTTATTTCCATCTTTTTACATATTTCAATAAACCACATTTCTGTAGTGAAACGTGAGGAAACGTGGGGTGGCTGTGGCACTGTATGCAGGCTTTATCTTAGACATTGCTTTGTCATCCAGGAATTTCCCATCTGCCTGTTTTATCTTGATTAATTTAATGTCGATTACTTCTTAAATTCTTGATTTAAAAGAAGGGGCTCTATGGTACTTGAAATAGGAGGATTAAATGTAGATGAATTAAAATTTAAAGTTTTAGAGTTTTTTTGCACCTGAGTGCATATTTTCACCTAGAGCGTCAACATATTCTGGAGGTTGTGCATAATACATAAGAAGACATGATCCAACATCTGGTTTTCTTTGAAATACCACCTCATGTGCCAACTGCAGTCACCTGCTCTGAAAGAAATTGTAAATGGGGTTATCAGCTATCATATTCATTGAGAGATAGAGTGTGTGTGTGTGTGTGTGTGTGTGTGTGTGTGTGTGTGTGTGTGTTCAACTAGTGTGTGCATGTGCAGACCAGAAGGTTAAGTCCCCTTTCTCCCAGCAGATTGAACTGAGAGCTGATGCGATATGAGACATGCCAAGTTATTGGACCCTGGCTGATTGGATGGTAACAGGGAACGATTGCTCTATTTTTTTTTTTTTTTTAAGGGCCATCCAACCTTCACAAAAGCTTTATTCATTTTTCAGAGTTGAACAATGGACAGAGAGATAGTAGAGAGTCAAAAATAATGAAGGCAAAAAATTAAGGCTGAGATTTAGTCCCATGCTTTCCCAGCAGAAAAGGTTAGCTGCAATGCCTAAAGCAATGATATACGTTTCCAAGTCATGCTGCACTGACAATTAAACATTGCATTATAAAGATTTCCACTTGTCATGTTTTTCAAATACAGCGTGTGTGTATCCAGTCGCTTAGAACCTTAGTTGTGCACAGGTGCTATTATTAGGACAAAAATCTAAAACAGGAGATAGTGGTTGCATAATGGTGCCCGACTCCAATTACCCAAAACACATTTCTAAGAAATTCACAGGTGCTAGTTTATCTTATTCACATGCTGAGGAAAGGATTCAGATATTGTGGAATATAATTACATTATCTTCAATTATCTCAATAACTGTGGCCCAACAAACAAGCCAAATTATTGTATGGACTGCAGATTTTCAAGGGTCCACTTCAAAGCAGTGGTCTGCAGAGAAATGAGCAGCACAGTCCACGAGTGAGAACGCCAAACGAATCGGAGAGCAGTAAGACTTTTAAGACATACTTGAGTGCGATGTGTCATGATGGCTGCCACTCTGTTACTTGTTTTTTTTTTTTTAAACTTATCTGAAGTTTAAAAAAATTTTCATGAATCTTATGAGTGAGATCACAATCTCTGCATTTATGTTTGTCAGTTAACGCTGTTCAATAACTAGAGGTGGGAATCTTTCACTTCCACTAGGGAAAATGGTAGTTGGAGGCCACAACAAGTTATTGTAACCATGTTAATGAATTTGCAATCTCTTTTAAAATAGTTGCTCTGAGTAGTTGGTCTGCAACCATAATCAGTCAGTTGCCCACTTCAAAGCAACTTTGGTGCATCAAGATGATAATACGCAGCAATAAGATAATCAGTATGCTATCGGTTTGCAATTCATTAGGGTCAAGTTGGTACTCTATTTTTGTGATATATGGAATTAATTGTGTCAAATTGTCAAAAAAAAAAAATGCAAATCATCCTATATTCAGACAAGTTACTGTACGCTCATCAGCGCACACTCACTCATATTGATACTGCCTGCATTTATAAATTAGACTTAGACAGCAACCCCTTTCCCCAACTACTTGCAATCAGTCGTCAAATGCAAAAAAATTCAATGCAATCAGTAGGCAAGCACAGATTTTTCCTAATCATTAGGAGGTTGCCATCCTATTTTTACTGTAAATGGACTCTTTAAAAAATCATAAATGTGGCCACTGCAATGTCACACATTGGTGTGTGGAGAATTTTTGCATCATTCAAGTTATTGTCCGGATTATGCAGGCTACAACTTTTTGTTGTTTTATATATTCTGAGGTCTTTTGTATACAGAATATACAGTAGCCAACATTAGTCTTGCTCGCTAGTGAGTCTAGCTTCCCAAATTCAACTTTTTAAAAACATATAATATGCACCTGGCAATTTGATTGCACAGTTGCCACAACTGCTCTCAAATATGTCATCACCACAGGAACAGGAACTGCCTACTGAGAGGCCAGAATATCAAATAAAAAATATATATACCTTTTAGAAAAAAATGCATGAATACTGTACATGCAACAGCTATTATTTTAACTATTTTAACCCACTTTGAGCAAAAAAAATAAATGAATATGGCCTCAAGCCATACAACTTCTATCTTGGATATAACTGACTTGAAAAGGGTTTCTATCCCCATTTCCATTATTATCAGTGTGACCCTAAGGCATGGTGTAAGCTGGGAGCAGACAGGTTTGTCCTGCATCACATGTTATGACATCATTGGTTAGTTGGTTGAAAGCATAGATTCAATCTATAAAAATAGCACAGGAACACCTCTACCGATGAATCTGCCTGGAACAGAATAAGACTGGAGCAGACACTTCCAAAACCATTTTCACCTAAATTGACTCAGAGTTGTGCAATATTTAACATGTTCCTTTTCCCCAACAGTGCACTGCGTGGTTATCTAAAGGCCGCACAATCATGAACAAGAAATAGAGTGGAAGAAGCTTCAGTCACGTATGCTCCAAGTACCAAGTCTCTCCCAAACCTGCCCCCCTTTTACTTTACTATTTTCATATCGCTGCTTTCAAGGCAATCACACTAATGTAGACACCCACGATTCACCAAAATAGGTGTGTGGGTTAAAAGAATGGAGAGAAATAAAGACAGAAAGGGTTCAGAAAGAGAAGTTAAGACAAAAAAAAAAGTCTGAATAGAAAATAAAAGGAATATTAAAAAAATGTAAGGTTCTTCTTCAGCCTGATTCCCAATCTGATGCACATGTAACTGTTGCAAATGATTCAGGCCAAGATAAATGTGACGCAGGAACTGCAGTAGTAAAGGAAAACGGAAAAAGAGGTATGGGTAAAAACGTGTTTTATTCAAATCACAGGAGGAGGCCTCTCAGTCAGCTGAGTCTCAAACGAAGGGCATAAGAATGTGTTGCATTCGGCAGGATGCACAAATGCTGCAGGTGCACATTTAAAGCCATGATGGTAAGCTATCATCCGCCCCGCTACAGAGGCGAGGCAGCGTTCCAGTTATGTTCAAGCAGCATGTGAGCGATTCCTTTAAATCCCTCCTGCCTTTCTATAGCCTCCAGGTGAGAAAATATCAAAGTCAGAAGAGAAAAAAAAGCCCAGAGAGAGTGCGGTCGTTTATCATCAAGGGAAAATCGAGGCGTTCACCCACTTCTTACAGCTGTGGAGGAGATTTTAAGTTATAAGAGAGACTTTCTGTATAACAATATGCGATTGATCCACAAGAGGGGTTTGTGTGCAAGATTTTATCCAGCAAAAATGCAACTGCTTTGACACGTGAAAAACCAACCTGTGACATTTTCATAGAAATGAATGTTTTACTGCTCTGTGTCATTAAATGATATACAGTCACAAGGCATTTCAGCTGGTCATAAAAGCTGCTGCTGCTGAACTTTGTCCCGCAAGGGGTTTTAATAAATGATTTGGACAACTGAAGGGAAACAATCAAAGCATACAGCATACATAAGAAATAATAGCAACTTGGTAGATTTCTCTTGGTTTTATTTTGATTAATATTATCGTGTAATGAATGTAATTCATTTTATCACTCAAGAATCCAGGACATGAACCGCTGAACTAAGCTAAATGAAAGAAGTGACGCAGGAGAAGAAAACAGACTAGAGTGTCCTTCCACATTTATCAAGCAATGTACAGTAAGTGAAATAAATGTTTTTATTTGTCCCCCCAAAAATGTTGTTTTCTGGATTGAAGAGGTTTGAAGATAAAGACATTTGACGCTGTCAAACAAAAAAACAAAACAAATAAAGAAATTCATAAAGCAGATCAAACTCAAAGCTACTGAATGACACAAAGCTTTGGGTGACCAACTATGACAGCATGCATACCTGGTATGTAAATAGAAATCTGCAGGAGACCTGACAAATGCAAGGGTTCCACATAGATCAATATTATGGAATATGGATGGCTTATCACAAAAAACCTGTATTAAATACAGATGTTGCAAAGTGGCCTCGTATCACTATTTATATTTATAGCGGTAAAAGATATGCAACACTGATCAAATATGTATGCCTATTGTAACCTAATGACTTTCATGCAGCTCATATTTCAAGCTGTTTAAATTATCAGCTGAAATGAAACAAACATTCATCAAAAGAGGTTCCACCTGCTGAAACTGTCATTTTTACAATCAGCTGGAGAGAAGACCTATCACACTGTGCACTTTGTTTGAACTGCAACAACATTCAACTTCAAAAACAATCCGAGAGTATAGACACAGGTGGCAGAGAGCTCATAAATCTGACAAGTGGCAACTAAAGGTGAGAGAATGTTTGGTATGCCGCTTCTCTAGCAGACCGACGTGGTGCGGTGATAATTTTGACTGCAAATTTTGATTTAGTTTTAGTCATAATCTTTTGATGAAAATTACATTTAGTTTTAGTCATAATTTAGTCATCTGAATTATTTTAGTTTTAGTCGACTAAATCTACAGTTGATTTAGTCGACTAAAATATAAAGGGTGTAAAATGCAAATGCTTTTTCTTCAGTTCTTTTGATTTTGTCATTATACACACTTACACAAAATTAAACACTATTAAATGTACCGGTAATTATTATTATTATTAGAATTTCATCTGCTTCCCACACACCTGACAAAAGTGTCAATTAATTTAGTCATCGTTTTTATCTTTTTAGGAAGTCTAAATTTGATTATTGTCTCATTTTCTTCATGGAAAAAAAAGGGTCGTTGATGGAAACTATGAAAATAAAAGTTAAGAAAATATTTTGTCAACGAAATTAACACTGAGGTGGAGAAGACTTAAATCAGCTGAACAGAGTTAAAAAAAAGCTGACTTTCACATTCAGACATGCCTGGTTTACTTTATATCAGGTTTATTAACCTATTAAATGAAAACCCTTTCCAAAAAGCCATTGTCTGTGTCTGAGGGTTACAATTCAGATTTTTAAAAAAAAAGTAATTATCAATTAACAATTTTAAAGCCTCAAAGGGGCTAAAGGTTGTTTGATTTCAGCCACAAAAACCCATCAACATGAACAAAAACAGAATTTTTTGCATCATTTTAACTGGCCTGTTTGTACATATTTAATGAATATGAAACAATTCTGACAATATGAGAAAAACACTTTTAACAAAATTAGCATTTTAGTATTTCTAGTTCTCTTGTCTCATAGTCAACCAATTTTTGTGTGTTTTCGTTAGATGCCTGTAATAATGTCTGTATTTAACTAAACCTTTCGTATTTTTCATCTTTCGTTCTTCAGCAAATATGTGAGTAAACACCCCACTTGTGATTTTTTTTCTAAAGGAATTTCATGTCCCAAAGAAGGCGTTTGTAACAAGTGGCTAAATTAGTGATGGCATTTATCTTCAGTGTACTGAACACAGGATGATGACGTTAAAGTCACCGTGTAGGGGTAATAGTTTTCTAAACTAACATTAGTGATTTATTTTGGCCTCCAATATGAATCATCTGTGGTACTAATGGGCAGGAACAGCTCCTTGGTTTTGTTCTATTTAAATTTATAGTATGTAAAATTTTCACTGCTCGATTTCAGTAGATTGCAGAGTGCAGTAAAATGACTTCTCTTTTCTTAACCCTTCCAGTTCAAGTTCATCACCCTAGCCACGGTGGCTGCTATAAGACAAACATGTTTTAGTCAGCCGAATTTAAACATAACGGCCAGCCACTTTGCAACACATCAGTAAATAAAAATATTTAATATTTTGCGTTGTTTCACGTTTTTATCCCCGAATCACTTCAAAAACTGTGACCACGCTTTATCTGTTGTGAGAGTACTGAAATGTCAAGTTGACAAAGTGAAGCAATAGTTTTTTTTCCCTCTTGTGTGGGCTGTCAGTCCACCGTTTACCTCAGTTGTCAATGTCTGGAAGAGGCTGTAAAACTGTGGAAGGAGTCCGATACGGGTCGATGAGTCTCTGAAGCTCAGTTCTGACCTATGACGGCGATACTGAGGTGAGATTCTGAACTTTTCTGTCAGTAAGCACTGCTGATGGTCACTGTTTGCCACTGTTAACATTAGTGTTTCAAGTGGATGTTTGACTTAGACACTTCTCATTTGATGTGAGAATGCAATCAAACTGTTTACCAGAGGGAAAGTGTGATTTTTAGGACACTTGAGCCAAACACTAGCTGGCATGATGTTAGCTATAACCAGATGTGATGGTTGTTATTTAGCTGGCACATCAGCTGTCCCAAGATGGGAAGGTTGCATGTCTAATCTGCTGACAATAAGTAATAATAAATATTGTGAATAAATAAGCATGTTTATGCAGGTTTAGAGCCTGAACCGAGCCCTGAGCTCAGTTCAGGAGATGAGGCTTGTCTCTTTCCGTCATGTTTTCACTTCCTCGATGAAGAGAACTCCTGAGATGACAAAATAGGTGTGATGTTTCATATCTTAAGTCTGAAGATTTAAATTGCCTTTGTATGCCGTGGAGGGACTACAAGATTCTTTTTTCCATCTAAATAACTTTAAAAAACTACTGGCTGTATCTTTAATTCCATTTCCACCGACATTTTCCCAGTACCCAGTCTAGAACTGGTTCTAAGCAAATGGTGACTTGGAAACAGTTTCAGTTTTTTACAACCTTTAAAACATGCAAAAAAGGTAAACAGGGAAGGAGAGAGACTTTTTTTAGTAAACAGGTGAAGAGCAAATGAGATGCAGGATGCATAGAGCTGTAAATTTAGTCTAAATGAAACTTGCACACATATTAATGGACCCATTTACATAGCAGGTCATAGTAGCTTTGATTCCATTAATTAGGCCCTCAGTCCCCATGTGTCCAATTAAAAAGCTCAAACCCACAGGAGTAAACTGGAGGAGTTCCAGATATGAATGCACACATGCCTTGCACGCCATGTGTGTGTGTTTGTACTAATCTCCTGGGCCCAACTGGTTATTATCACTACAGGATGCATGTATTTCTTTACCCATTGTTGTTGTTGTCATGGTGTTACCCTCTAGGATGCTGAGAAATCCCAGCATTTCTGTGGTGACTGGCATGCATCGATCCCTGGATGAGGAACTCCTTTTGATGATGTCATTGTGGAGTAATTGGATTGTAATTGGTGTTTAATGGTCTGTGTGTTAATGCCGCTAGAGCCTGTCTCTGTGGAGGCTCTGTCCTCAAACTTAGACATATCACAGTCCTGCAGGACTGTCACAGACTTCTCCCATCGATTTATGATTCCTTACAGTCACCATGATTGCATTGATTTTCTTCTAGAGGCTCTCAGGGTTTCTTAATTGAAAATCACATGACTTTATGATGTAGTCTCTTGGGTTGACACAGTAGTTATACCTTGAGGGCTGTTTCACTGCTGCCAACTCAGCACTTTTCAATCCAGTATCTTCATCCTTGTTTTGACAATATCATTAACATTTACCACTTCAACCGGACTTATAACCTGATTCGTCCTTTTCACAGCTCGTTCCAAATAAGATTTTCATATGCGAGTTGTATACTTGCATGTGTATTTTCCTCAGCTTCTCCCTGGCTCTCTTTATAGGCCAGCAGACACATGTGGTGGCTCCCCAAAGGCTTCAAAATCCATTAAGAATTAATCAGTAGCAAGATGGTGCTTTCTTAATCAAGTCTGTGTGATCTTGCAGATGCATTCAGTCTCATTGATTCAAAGTGTGAAAAATAAGCAGCATTGGTTACCACTAAAAAGGTTCTAAATGTAATTTTGTGCACCTTTTCCTCCTTCATACCATTTTTTAGTTTGCGTTAGACTAACTGCACTTTACTACAACTGCAAAAATGCTGAAACATGTCATAATTTGGGAGGCTCATAAAATTTCGATTGTGCCAAAAAAAAAAATACTTATGTATACGTCAGCTCTGGGACTGTTCATCATAGTTTGCTCCATGTACCTTAAATGACTGATAATCATAAAAGCTGCAGTGTAAAGTGCCATTTACAATGGTGATCCTCCACCTGACTGACTTGCAAGAAGCGCCTGGCAACTCCAACCACACCTTTGGGTAATGTATCAGCCAATGCTCACTAATGCTCCCATACAGGAGCAAAAAAAAAAGAACAGACCGTTAACACAATAATTGCATACTGGTGTCCAAGTATCTTTCATCATAGACTGAAGATAGATATAGCTATTGTGACATCACCCACAGATTTTCACCTTCACATTTTGGAGCTTCAATGCATTTTTACTGCTGGCAAGTTTGTTTTGAGGATCCAGAAGTGACTGGTTGCAGTTATAAGCTAAGGCCAGCTAGTTGGTTACCAAGCTCCAACTAGAAAAGAAAAAAAAAAAGAGAGAACAAAAAGCACCTGGAAGACAAAAGCAAGCAGACGGTTTTGCTTTGATTGTTTGTGTGAGTGAGCATTTGTATGTATGCTGCGCCCCCTTTTAATATTCCCTAAAGGAAGCATGTATAACGTAAATAGAATTGGTCCTAGCATGAAACCCTGTGGAATGCCATTATTAACCGTAATATCTGAAGAAGACCTCTCATTTACATGAACAAATTGGAGTCTTTTAGAAAGATAGGATTCAAACCAGTGCAGCACAGTACCTTTAATACCTATGGCATGCTCTAACCATTTATTAATAAAATGTTATTAATAAATCAAATGCTGCAGGCTTAGCAGGACAAGCATAGAAGTAAGAAAATTATTCGTAAACTTCACTAGTGCCGTTTCTGTACTGTGATGTATTCCAACAAGGAGAGATCATTAGGAAAAATTGAACATTATTTATTGATATATAGAATTAAATTAATCTATTTGGCAGTTAGACTCTGATTGCCCACTGAAGCAGAATGGAATCCCTGCGATGATACGAATTAGGGCAGGACCGCCCGGAGTCTAGAAGCTGCTGGTGGTGGTGAAGACAAAGACGAAGGCTTGGACGCACACTGAGTGATTTGGATAAGGTGAACATGGGAAGGAGGTGGGTTGCACAAAGGAGTCTGCAAAGAAGACTGACAGGTAAGAAGTGAGATTTAAAGTATGCAAAGTGGAGACTGGCTTGAAGTACGCGGGCAGAAAGGTGATTGGACTAGACCAATGATGTCAGCTTTGAGTTTGACAGCATGAAAAAGCAGAAGTGATGTGAAGAATAAACTAGCAGCCAAATACCAGGAAAGCAGACAGAGGACTGAACACATCTTCCATGAACTTACACATCAGCTTCATTCTGAATCCTGTGTTCTCTCCAGCTACTCCAGCTTCCTCCCACACTCTAAAGACATGCATGGGGTTACGTTAATTGGCGATGCTAAATTGCCCATATCGCACATTTTCTAACCCCCCCCCAATGTGGGTCAGAAAAGTGGTCCATCTCTATGTGTTAGCCAAGCAACAGATTGGCAGCTTGTCCAGCGTATACCCTGCCCCTCGCCCTGTGACAGCTGGCTCCAGCCCCCCCTCGCGACCCTGAATTTAAACCCTGAATTTCACTGGCAAGCCGTTCATACAACTTTCATACAAGCATTCCATATACATGTAACTACTAAATAGTAGTTATATTTTTTCCAACCTAAAGCTTCAAAGAGAAAGGGTGGAAAGCGAAGGATCACACAGTAAAGCATATTTATTTTAAAAAGGCAGCAATTATTCCAGCGCTGATCACAGGATTGGAGATGTCATGATATGTGCGATTGATCTCAGCAGCATGGCAATGATTGACTGACTGATGAAACACATGTTGACTGTGTGAAGACTCACTAAATCAGAACATCCTCAAGTTGGGGAAAACTTTCTGAAATTAGCAATATTGACTTAAGTTTGAATCTCAAACAACTTTACTGATTTCCATTACATATATTCCTCCACAGTTCAAGATGTCTCTTTAACAATATATTTGCAGAGGGGTGTGTGTGCAATGTGTGTATTGGTGAGTCACAGTCTTAATTTAAAATCATAAAAGTTCTCAGCACCACTTGATGTAAATATTAGAGTTTGGTAATTAATACATGAGGGTTCCAAATGCAGCACGACCACATAACAGCAACCCACAGCACCAACGCGTGCTCTAATCTTTTCCTGTTTGCATCACGCTCTCTTCCACTCTTCACCTCTTTGACTGCCTGCAGATTATGGTTCATGTCTGTTGTTGCTGGGCTTTTACAGCTGCTAAATGAGGTTGCCTGGAAACACTTTGTGAGTGTAGCCCTTGGGAGGCCGGGAGAGCCTACCTAACTTTTATCTTCAACAACACATAAACAATCGGTTCAAATGAAGAGAACAAAACCTCACCGGTGTTCATGCATGAAAAAGATTGAACAAAGACAAGAGAAGACACGGAAGAGAAGAGTGTGTTTATTTTAGTAATGAGCTCTTGTCTTCACGGTTTCCGCTTCCAGCTGAGTATTTCTCCTCTTCTGGCTACATTTCATGTACACAGTGGATTAAACTGAAAAGGAACTCTATCTTGTTTTGAGTGAAGATGCCAAATAGCTTCTTAGACTCTGCTGTGTATATTCTTGGCTTGGCTTCGTCGAAATATACAGCATGTAAGATGATTACAAAAGGCCTGTGGCAACATAAGCAACATCAAATCTTAACTGCACCTCTTTTCTCCTGTGATCTTCGTCTTTAACACTTTCTTTGAGGAAAACATTAGAATTTTGTTTGATTTTGATTTTGATTTTTAAGTGCCAATATTCTTTTAAATAACAGTATTTATCATGCAAATTAGCATTCTGGATTGGGCCACTAATGAAGCTCAATGTCGTGTAACTTTGAGCACATGAAGCAGAAGCATAAACTAGCTTTATAAACCTTATTTTGAGAAAAGTCTTATGAAACAGTTTTTAAATCAGATTCGACAAGTGATTCAGAACAAGCATTTTTTTATGCTCCAGTGACCATTGAAATAAAAATTATAAATGCCTGGAAGCACTTCCAGCTGTTCAGTGGCAAAACATGACTCTAGTAGGACTTTGATAGCACTTTGTGTTGGCCTAACCTGTTTGAAAATACAATCTCAAAAATCTGGGGAGGTTAGGGGTTAGAAATTTACACTTTACAGAGGTTGGCATGGTGTGGAAAAATACTCCAGGATGCAAATCGAAGTGACAATCATCTATGCACCTCTGCTTCAGTGGAAGTAGACAGCACTTGGCAACATTCATTTTTGGGAGCATGGGGGAGTAAGCAAGGCCATTGTTATTTTTTTGTATTGTTTCCCCCCCCCCTCTCCTAGTATGATGCTTCAGCCCCTCTGGCACCTTGTCATGTCATTTTATGTCCTCTAAATAGTTTTGGTTCACAGATGAGCAACAACTTCTTGCAAACACAACAGATGCTGTGCACATGAATCTGTCAAACAGGAGATACCTGCTCTGTGCTGCATATTTTTTAAAATAAAATACATTCATTGTCTAGATTATATAAACTTATGATGAGCAGACAGTATTTCCTTTTTAAAACTTCCCAAGACTTTAGGATAGATTTGAAGTGAAACACCTACCATGAGGGTAAAGTGCGCACTTTGTGCTTGTTCATATACACCAAGTTTTAATACCATCTCTAAAATAGCAGCAAACCAATTATCCCAAACATCCCTACAAGCCAACTGCAAAGTGTTTCAAAAATAAACTAGCCGACTGATTTAATTGTGGCTGATAGTGTAGTTTTACTGTTGGCAAAAATGCCGCCAGACAGACCTCAGTACAGCGCCACGGTGCAGACCTGGCAGAGAACCAGCAGGAAAGTATATGCTGGCGGTCAGTGGTCTGGGACTTGACTGTCACAAATTATTTGGAAACAAACATTAAACGGGACTCTCCAATTAGTTTTTGTCCTCTACTATAACCCAGCTGGTGTCTACTTATTTAGCATGCATATGTTGTTAACCCCTTCAATGAACTCTCCCAGTATCTCAATATAAACTATATTTGAATTTTATGGCCAATGATGTGACTACTGTGAATACAAACTGACGTCAGAGCACTGTGAAAGCGTGAACCAGTCAGTACAGTGTATCTGACAATGTACACACAGTTAAGCTTATTTTGTGTTATTTACAGACAAATATACATATATCCAGAAATATAAACAGGAAACAAAAATTACTTTCACCAACAATATCCATCCATCATCTTCTTCCACTTATTCAGGGTCACAGGTCAAAAAGAATATATGTGACTAAAATCTCATCCAGTTTAACTTCAGTATGACCAAATGCAGTACCAAGAAAAAACACCGGAGGGGAAAAAGTGTATCTTCCAGCACTTTTCCCTCAGTGGACTGGAGAGTCAATCACAAGGACATGAATGATTCAATATCTGGCTTTTCCACATCTCGCTACAAGTACCCTCAGGGAACAACAGAGACAAGTAAGAGCTCCCATTCTAACCCTTCCTCGTAATGTTTGCTCAGGTTTCAAGCTGTACTATGTATCTTTGCATGATGGAGGGCCCAGATGGCTTACAAGAAGTACTCATCTGAGAATTTTAGGTACTCAAAAACACTGAAAGATGGCATCATGAAACTGCACTCAGCTCCAGGCGTGTGTCCACACACTTATTAAGATGCAGTTTTCAGAAATGAATAGTAGTGGTGCTTAAAACTTATTCAAATTAATAGTTTTACATTATGGAAAATTCCTACCTTTAATTATGGAGCTACATCGAGCAGGTAGTTTAGCTTAGTAGATGGACCCAAAACCTGGAGAAAAGCTAAAGGTTATGAAAATTATTAAAAAAAAAAAAAAGAGAGACATATAAAATTAACATTTTATATGTCTTTTATTTAATCTTTACAAAAATCAGATTAAAAAAAATGTAGCATTTTAAGTTTAGTCTTTATCCTAGGCTACCAGCTGAAGATGCTCTCTTTGGTCTCATTGGCATTATTGCAATCCAGCACTTATTTCTTTAAATCTTGTTTCCAATGAGCCAAGTTTTCTTATAATTTTTAAAAAGTGGCCTTGAACAATAGTACTCTGAAGGTCTTTCAAAGTTTTTCTTTGAACACTGGCTAATTTTTACCCTATTTTCAGTACAGTTGTTGTGCCCGACTGTTTTCTGAGGATTTTAAACCATTTTAAAATTGACCTATGAATCACTCAAGCATAGGAACTAATTTTAAATTGTATCTTTAGACACTGTTACTAGTTTGACAAGAATAAAATAGTGGTTTTGCACCAACAAGGCAGGCCTAAAAACTGCCATAGATGAATAGTATTTGTAAATCGTGTCATCAAAAGAAGAGGTTTGGATGTCCTTCAAGAAGCCTGGAGAACTATTGCTCAAGCTGGTCATACCAAATATTGACTTCCAAGCTTGTTAGAATTGTACAGAATTGTACTCTATTTTTGCCTAATGTACTGTATTTTGATGTAAGCTTCCACATTTCAGCAATTTGCTGCACCCATTTCCCTAGAACAATATAAAGTAATGAGGTACGGGTCAAGACTTTTGAACAGCATTGAACTGTTTATTTAATAGGAAAGTAGTATCAATATTTTTCTAATCCAGAAATTTACAGACAAGTTAATTTCTCAAAATCTGAAGCCATTTATTTAGGAAAACCAGCAGTAATGAAGGCAACAACAAAATGAAAGACCTTTAGCTACTGAGTGAACAAACATCTGCAAGACAGGTGTGGAGATGAAGCCCAATTTTCCTTCAGGACCAGGAAGGAACTTACTTACTTCCTTTGCATGAACTCAGTAGATCCATCCATCCATCCTCTTCCACATATCTGGAGCTGGGTCACTAGATTATCCTTTATATTACATAACTTCCCATTCTTAACTCATCCCATACAAATGCTAGGTAAGGATGCCTTCTCATCAATTTTTAACACAGTAGGTACCAATATAGCATCATTTTTCAACATGCAAGAACATCAGAGCTCATCATGTACCAAATAAGCATCTTTGTGCAGCGGATACAAAAGGGTTCAAACCTGCATAAACAGTGAGCAACCCTGAGAGTTTCACAGAGATAAGCTTATAGAAGCCAACGCCAATGTCCTTCACAAGGTTTTTCAGTTGTCTACACGTTACTCCACAGCTGGAGTGTGTTCATACATCCAAGGCATGGGTTGTGCTTGAAATTTTTTATCCCTTTGTTCTTAAAGAGCAAAGCACCTTCAAGATTATGCCAACAGATTGAACCGAATTGATCACAACTTCAGTGCCACTCAACACAGGCTTTGAAGTAGTGTTGGCAGCAGTCTTTAAAAAAAAAGCCTCGTGACTTTGCTGTCAGAAGTAGACTTAAAAATGCATACAAAGAGAGTGCTGAGTGTGTGTGTATAAAGGACAAAACATTAAAACAAAGCATTTAAAAAAAAAATTTGAATGCAAATAAAAATGCCAGTGCTGACAACATTTTCTCTCACAGGGACAGCCTATGAGCGATGATTTGGTAGTCCAAAAAATGTATACGTCTAGTATGTATGTGTCTGCGTGTTTGTCTGTGTGAGGGCATGTGTGAGTGCATGTGGACGGCTGGGCCTGAGTCTGTGGCTTGCTGACGGTGGGGGAGGTCACCCCTCCCTACCGCTCCTCACTGCTCCCCACTGTTCGACACTGCTGCACGGGGCATGTGGGGGCCCTTGGGTCCTGGGATGCTGGCCTGGTGTCTTGGGGTGGCCTTTGGCCTGCTTCCTAGGCGGCTGCGGCCTGGGGGTGACTCGGGCCTCTTTGGCTTTGGGGGGGGGGGGGGGGGGGGGTGGGGGGGGGGGGGGGGGGGGGGGGGTGGGGGTGGGGGTGGGGGGGGGGGGGGGGGGGGGGGGGGGGGGGGGGGGGGGGGGGGGGGGGGGGGGGGGGGGGG
>VUQK01031306.1:0-18033 GCA_015106715.1 Bujurquina vittata
CCCAATGGAGAGTAAATTCATAGAAGAGAACTTGGAAATTCTCCAGGACAGTGCCAAAACCTTTTGGATTGGCATGTACAAGACCAATGAAGGTGAGATCATTGAAATTAAGTCCAGCATTTTTGTCACTGAAAGAGCATAAAAAAGCATAAAAAAGTGTCTCATTACCAAGGTCAGACAAGAAACATGTCATAATGGGTACAACCAGTGAGCTCTCTCAAGACGTTTGCAACTTTAATGTTGCAAAACATACTCATGGTATTGGTTACAGAAGAATTTCTAAACTACTGAAGGTTCCAGTGAGCACTGTTGAGGCCGTAATCCAGAAGTGGAAAAAACATTATTTCACCATAAAATGTCCATGACCAGGTCCTCGCCACAAGATGTCAGAGTGAAAAAGTTATCAGAAGAATTGTCCCAGAGCCAAGGAGCATTAGTTGAGTGCTACAGAAAGACCTGGAATTAGCAGGGGCAATTGTTTCAAAGAAAACTATAAGTAATGCACTCAACTGCAATGGCATGTATGCACACTCACCACGCAATACTCTGTTGCTGAAGAAAAAGCATGTTGAAATGTGTTTAAAATTTGCTGATCCACATTTAGACAAGCCCATGAAACACTGGCAGAATAGTCTGGTCAGATGAGACCAAAATTGAACTCTTTGGATGCCATGATTACGCACCATGTTTGCAGATCACTGCATATCACCCCAGAAACACCAAACCAACAGTGAAGTTTGGAGGTGGGAACATCATGGCCTAGGGCTGTTTTTCAGTATAGGGCACTGGCATGCCTCATATAACTGAAGAAAGGCTGAATGGAAATACACCGAGACGTTCTTGATAAAACTCTGCTGCCACCTGATGAAGATGAAACAAGGGTGGACATTTCAGCAAGACAATAATCCCAAATACACAGCCCAGGAAACTCAACTGCTTTCAGTGAAAGCAAATAAAGCTGCTAGAATGGCCCAGCCAGTCACCTGACCTGACTCCAACTGAAAAGCTATGGAAGGAACTAAAGTTCAGAGTTCGTAGAAGACCAGGGTACCTACAGGATTTGTGTGGAAGACTTGTTCAAAATCATACGGGCGGTCTTTGTCCTCCAAGCTCGAGTCCTCTACCAGAGGCCTGGGAGCTTGGGGGTCGTGACTCTGAAGAATCTAAAATATATTCTGGTTTAATACTTTTGTTCGCTAAATAATTCCACATGTATTTCTCCATAGTTTCAATGACTTTAATATTCTACAATGCAAACAATTTTTAAATAATGAAAAACCACTGAATTAGAAGGTGTGTCAAAACATTTGACTGGTATTGTGTGTCTGTGTATGTTATATAGATACACACACATACACACAATTTTGGTGAGCCCTTGTCAATTGGAGCCTGAGTTTCCTGTTCTTAGCTGACCGGAGTGACACCTGGTGTGGTCTTCTGCTGCTGTGGTCCATCTGCTTCAAGGCTGGATGTGTTATGCATTCAGAGATGCTCTTCTGCACATCCCAGTACCATCAGTAGTTATTTGAATTACTGTTTCCTTCCAGTTTGAAGTAATGTCGTCATTATCCAGTTAGATTTTAAAAAAATCCACTTTGATACAAAACCAACATTACTATAAGCAGTGTATCGTATATGCGTGTGGTGTATTTATAAATTAACGTGTCTCTATTTCAGATAAGCTGATGTGGATTGATAACAGCCCTTTGGACTATACCAACTGGAAATCAGGAATGCCAAAGTCAGAGTTGTGTGTGTCCATCAGTTCTTACAGTGGTCAGTGGAGTACAGCCTACTGCCGAAGATCATTTTCCTACATTTGCAAAACACCAAAAGGTACCTAAAAATCTACTTAAAAAACAAATCAGTTTGACTTTGTGCATTTACTGATTTCTGTCTCTCTTTTTTAGTTATTAAACCTACAGAAAAGCCTCCATCCGTTGGTAAGTATTGAAATATATAATATATTTGATTTTTCATACCTCAATTATGCCACTGCTCAAACTATCTTTTGTTTCCTTAGCTCGCGTCATCAAAGAAGCTACACACGGTTCTGCTGGCATCACTGTGGCAATAGTACTAATCGTAATCGCAATAGTTGGACTTGGTGTCTTCTTACTTTTTCGTAAACGGATACCCAGGATACCTACCCCTGCCCTGGTAGAATCCACCTTTGACAACAAGTTATACTTCAACAGTTCAAACCGAGCACCAGTCGACACCAAAGGCCTGGTTGCCAACATAGAGCAGAATGAGCATGCATAGAAAGGCATGAGAGGAGGGCCAGTCACCACTATAAAAATAAGTTTTCTGTCTTGATTTCATGCTTGTATTTTGCATCACTTTACTTAAATCTGGAACAGTTTTTTAATGTTTTTTTTCTCTTTTTTACAGTTTTTTTTTTCAGATCTGTGAAATGTGTAGGTTTTGTATTACCTTTACCAATCAGAATAAACAAGAATGTTAAAAATCAGTAAAGGTGAAGCCTACATTTGCTGTTTTGCCAGATTTCAGTTTTATGGTGTTGTAAATAAAAGCCCAATTAAAAATATAAAGTCTTGTTTTTTTTGCTTTTTTTTGCTTTTAAAGAAACAAAAAAAGATAGTAATGATATTCAGCCACACATTTTGAGATACATGAAGACATACTGCATATAAAAGTGCCAAATATTTGGGGGGGGGGTATCATGCTCTAACAAAGTCATGGTAAATGCTAACATGGGAATCCACTCACACAGCAGTTTAACATAGTTTCTGTTGATGTGACCATGTGTAAAAAAGAAAGGGAGAGAAGTCCTTTTCCATTTGGTGGAGAGCAGTTTAAATTTTTTAAGGGGTGGGGTGGGGGAGGGGGGGCAAAGACGGATGTAGCAACAAGGGAGTATCATGTCCAGATCAGGCACCACAGTCTTAAAACAAATGCTCAAGAAACCTTCGCAGTAGTCATCTTTCATCAGTTGTGCCTCACTATGAAATACCTGTTGCTGGGTTCAGTTCCTCCATGGCAACAATCAAAATCGACTAAAAAAACACACAAGATGATATATTAAAATTGCTTAATACATGCAAACATTTTTTCATCCATGTAACATTCAGCGGGCAGCACGGTGGCGCGGTGGTTAGCACTGCTGTCTCACAGTCTGAATACCATCTGGGCGGCCCGGGTTCGATTCCACCTTGGCCCGGCCTCTCTCTCTCTGTGTGGAGTTTGCATGTTCTCCCCGTGTCTGCGTGGGTTTCCCCCGGGTACTCCGGTTTCCTCCCACAGTCCAAAGACATGCACTTACTGGGGTTAGGTTAATTGGCTAATCTACATTGCCCATAGGTGTGAATGAGAGCATGAATGTGAGTGTGAATGGTTGTCTGTCTATCTGTGTTGGCCCTGCGACAGACTGGCGACCTGTCCAGGGTGTACCCCGCCTCTCGCCCTATGCAAGCTGGGATAGGCTCCAGCCCCCCCGCGACCCTGAAAAGGAGAAGCGGACGCAAATGGATGTAACATTCAGCTCAGGGTGATGGGATTTTATTGGACAGATTAGATGTGAGACCATTACAGTGCCATCAGTGTAGTTGTGCCTTTATATCAACCCTCAAAAAGCCTCCTGAAACATCTTGCGAGACCCTCCTGAGTAAAATCAACACCCTTGCTCTTCTTTAATGTATTGCGTACAACCAGGAGCTTGTTTAGGCTTCACGTCACAATTTTGCTGAAGATGTGCATAGATGGAAAGAAAAAAAAAACGAAAGAAATACAGCAAAGCACTCTGTGTATGTGTAAGTCTGTTTTCCTAAGGGAGCTTTTAAACTATTACTCCATCAGGCTTCAGCCATTCAGTCACCCCTGCTAGAGGCCAGCCCCCCCACCATCACCTCATTGTTGAAAATGAGGCAGCACTCTCCATGGTAACTACAGTCCTCCAAGGCTGTCGCAGCTAATCCTCAGGGCTTACTCACTTCTCATAAGAGGGCTTTAACAACAGAATCAATGCCCAAAAATTCTCCCCAAACAAGTACTGGCTCTTTGGTTTGCCCTACCAGGAAAACCTTTATCCTAGGAGGAAAACAAACCTCATCACAGCAGCTGAGTGTGGCACAGTGGAGAACAGTAGGCCTGGTTCATCGGGTAAGCTTTTTCATGTGTTCTGTCTCAGGCGTTCTTCTAGCTTGCAAGATTTTTCAACAATAATTTTGTCCTCTTGTTGCCGGGTTGAGTCGTCCTGCAGGGTTTACAGCATAGTAGGATGTTAGGAAGCTTGGCATGTTTCGCTGTTGATCCTTGATGACTCAGAGATCATGCACAATATGAAAAGCTTACATATAAGCGTCGCTGGTGCTTAAACACAGAGAGCTCATGATCGGCATGCACTCATTCACACCAGCTTCTGCCTTTCTCTTCTACAGCTGCTAAATTAGGAAAATTATTAAATCTATGGACTGACAGAATTTTCTCAACTGAGACATAAATTAAAAAGGTATCCCACAGCATCACCTCTGTGCCACTTACACATCAGTTAAGAAGAGCTACCTCGAATGTTCCACTGAGCTATTTCTTTACATTTATAATAGCTTCTCCATGGTCCCTATTTTTCCTCAGTACTAATTATTTTGTCTACAGTCTCCCCCGCATGCCCCCGTCTCCCTGCCCCTCTGCTCTCTTTCACTTGCCTGCACTAATCCTTTTGTTATGGACTAAGAGACCCAGGCTTTCGCTGACCACTCAGCACTGTAAGGACTGGTATACTGTACCTCCGAGCCATCCCATACATATACATCAGATCAGTTGTGTCTTTTATTAGCACCTCCCTTGTCTAGAAAACATCACTGCATTTCTTAGTAGCCTTCTGCCATCATTCACATTGCTACAGTTTCTTCTCAGAATTCATGCATCATTTCCTTGTCGTCTCATACCCTTAGCCAGCTCTAGGAGTGTGAGAGTTTGACGACCTTGGTAGGAACATGCAGTTCATGAGCAGTACTGTGTGTTTGCTGCTGCTCTGGCTTCTGGGGAGAATGCTGGAAGTAAAAGGGAAGGAGCAGGGGTACCTGCCAGAGGCACTCAGGGCCTTGAATCTGCCCCTGGGGCCAGACAACAAGCCTCAGCTCCAGAAGAACAGAACCAGTGTACTGATCACCACGCTTCTCCATGCAGTGCACTGTACAGAGCTGGCCAGTATCTCTCAGGACATGTGTGAGAAGGTAAGGCCTACATCTGTCTTAAAATTATCACTGAAATGTCACTAAATTCTAAACTGAACAAGACCAATAATGCTTATATCCAGTATAGCTATGCTCTAGGAAAAAATGTTTGTTATGGCTGGAATGTAAGAGAATGTGGAGGCTTAAGTCCTTGACCTCTGTAGGGCATTTGTGGCTATAAACATCCCTCAGTTTGACATAATAAACTCAACTGAATGGATTTAGAGGTATTATACATGTTTGTGCAGATGGGTTTACAATTTGATTATGTGTATTTTAAACTTTTAAATTATGATTCTGTAATTAAGAGAGTAACTTTTTCTCTCTTTTCAATGAATATGCATCTCTTTCCAAGAAGCAAGTTTCCTTCTTCTACTCTCCCTACATTTTGCAACCTGCATCAGGGTTTAATGGGTCTCAACTCCTTCTTTTCCAAGAAGCAAAGAACAGAAGAGTGTGTGCAGAGAAAAAAAAAACAGTCCGGTTATCAAGCTGACCTAAGATCTAAGACCGCATCTTTCAAAAGTCAACATGACCTGGATTTTCTTTTTGCAAATTCTTTAATTAAAATGTGCCTAAACTATTTTTTTTTGTTCTTTAATTGGTTCTTTTCTTGTTACAGTGCCTGACACCAGACATAGCCCTCTCTGCACTAAAGGATGATGGGAAGGCATTCCTCACTGAGGACGACTATGTGCGGATCTCAACTGTCCTGCTATACTATATAATTAACTTGCAAGACCTGTGTATGTCAAATGCAGCCCCTTCTTCTGTTTCCTCCTCATCTGAGAACTTTCAGTTCTATCTTCTGGCCCTCACCAGCTTCCATCCAACTGAAGACAACAGCTTCCTTTCATCCAATGAAACAGAAAGTATTCTGCAGCTCATCAACCAGCACTATGAGCCATCCAGCCGACACACATCCTCTGATTCTCAAGTAAGATGGCATTATCTGACAGAGATATCCTGTTTTACCCATGTGTACCTGCATGTAAATAATTCATTCTTTGATACCACAGTGCATTGATGCAGATCGTCTCTTGGAAGATGCTGACATTAAGGGAAATCCTGGTGCTGGTGCATCTGCTGTTCCCAGAGTGGCCGCAGCCATCATTAGCCATATTCTCCAAGGCCACTGTTTCAGACGGAGAAACCTGCCATCCCCTGCCTTCTTCACAGACTATATATTTCAGTCTCTAAATCGCACAAGTAGCATGCAGGTTATGGGTGAGTTCAAAAGAACATGATATGTACTTTATGACAAACTTATGCATTCTCCTTCCAGAACAGACCAACAACTGCAAAAAATAACCCGAAATGTAATTCACACAACTTTCTGAGAAACAAAGTTACAAAATAGGAGAGCACATCCAGCACATTTGCATCACTAAAAAAAAATGAGGAATGTGGAAAAATATCCTTATCTTTTAAACATGGATTTGGTTACCAGCTAGTTACTCACTGTGTCTATGACAACTACTGCCTTTGGCTGCTAAAGGAAAAAGCAGTCGCAGCAAACTAACAGTTAAGTTGAACTTGGGAAACAAATACAAAACGTCTGTGAATGATTCTCTCCATCACTGGATCCATTGTTAACATTGCAGACTATATAAAAGATGGCCATAGCCACCATGACGCAACCATAACATTAAACTGCCCTTTAAGGGAGTGCAGTATTAATCACAAGCTGCGCTAAAGGACATCCCGCTTTATCCTCCTTTTTGATTCTAAATGAGACCCTCACATACATCATGCTATTTTAAATAAGTCCAATGATCAAGTTCATAGAGCAGATGAGCCAAGAACTGTTTTCTAGATTGACTTCTATAGCATTATACTTTGCCCCCTGCTGGTTATTAGAAAGAATGCAGAAAGCTATGTCCATCATTCTTATACAGTCGGTGGTTATTACAAGAATACTGAAGATAGTAGTTTTAACTTTTCTTTATCTTTTAAGTCCATTCAACAGACACAAGAGAGAACTGCTAACATTACGACCAGATATTCAAATACTGTGTCAAAGGAGCTTTCATATTTCTAAAGGTAAAAAACTATATTTGTTCATGTGAAAATTGTGAAATTACGGATTTATCTGTTTAGACCTGGAGGAGCTGCTTCATCAGTTGGGTGTAGGACAGGAAGGAGTGATGCACTCTCGTGACAGGAAGAGGCGAAGCATCAGGAGAGGTTCAAAGAAGGTGGCTCGGCAGTCACAGGAGAGCTGCAACCACGAAATTGGGCGATTAAACAGAGACTGGGCGCAGGTATAGTGAAATAAATGTGATTGGGTTATGTCACAAAAAAAAGTACTGAGAACCATAAAATACTGAGTGGCAACTATATACAGCCACTGTGAGGCCTGATTTGGAAAGCCTCCTACTCATCTCCAAATTTGCCTTGTCCTTTTATTTCAATCAGGTATGTTTTTCAGCCAATCAGCTGGTGGATATTTTTGCTCTGGATCCGCATTTGCCGATTTCCAAGGAGCACTTCAGACAAATTTCCCCAGCCATCATTCAGCAGTTGCTAGGCAATGCCTGTGAGCCTGCAGAGCAACAAACAAGAGGATCTCTGCCCACTGCTCTTGAGAGTAAGATGGTTTACCCGATTGCGATCTTCACTAACCCACATCATAATAAATACAATATGCAATAGTTTCAACTAATCAAAACACATCTGTCACAACAGGATTGTAAATTCATCTGCTGCAATTTGAATTTGATGGTATGGTGGTCTTTGGTGGTCTGTCCTATGGTGGCAAGAGCACACACCCCTGTCCTTCCATTTGTATACATTAAAAACCAAACTGCAGCAAGAGCAGCAGGGGTCAATAGCAATGGGCATGATATTGATTAAGTCAGAAATAACATGAACAGTACTGTATGGAGGCGCTTGGGTCAGAGCGGGTTGCAAAGTGGCCTGCAGGAGCAGCAGCAGCTATATGCAGGCTGAATAAACTTAAATAGAGAGCTCTGCAAGTAGGATGTCCAGACGGGTTTCAGCTGAGCCAGCAGCGGATGCAGACCAGCTGACCTGCTTGCTCTCTTGGCTCTGCTTGCTTCTGAGGCCAGACAGAATGATATTCCCAATTTTGTTTTGAATAAGGACTTTGTTTACTAACTGAAAAGAACTCATTTCATTTATTTTCCCTTCATATTAATTGTTAAATAAGAAAAGGCATAAAATGCAGCTGCAAAAATATTCATAATCAATAAAACAAATAAAAACTCTCCCTCTTTATTCTTCTTTTCTATGTTTTTTTAATTTATTTCCTTCAGATTTGTACTTTTATTTGGCTTATCCATTGTTTCTACCTTTGTGTGTCTGTGTATTTTTCATTTTTTATGTCTATGACAAAGAAGTGTGTAAGCTTGCATTTGAAAATTGCTAAAGAAAAATAATATTACTTTATGCCACAACCATAAGAGCTAGTAAAAGAAGCAAACAATCTAAACAATTGTTTTTTGTTTTAATGCTAAGCTGTCTCCTTCCTGCAGAGTATGGCTACAGCACGGCTGCTGTTCTTCTCATTACTCTGGGCTCCATGTTTGGTATCTGCCTGATATTTTTCAACTCCTGCCAGGAAACCTACGCACTCATCCTGCAGCTGTTTGTCGGCCTGGCAGTGGGAACACTCTCAGGAGATGCTCTTTTGCACCTCACACCACAGGTACAAGGTCACTGCACTGTCCGCTATAATCCACCACACACATAGCTTGAGTGTGGAGTAAATTCTTTCCTCTCCGTCTCCTTTGCAGATCCTTGACCTCCATCACAGCACACACAGTCATGATGATGAGCACTTTGTTGAAGAAAAACAGTATTTGTGGAAGATCTTGGGCATGATTGCTGGGATTTACAGCTTTTTCCTCATTGAAAGACTGTTCTCCTTTTTAGTTCCTGCTCATAGTCATGTAAGGGTTTTGTTTTGCAGCCTTTATCAATTTATGACAACAAAATGAAACCAAGAAATTACTCAAACAGCAATGCATCACAGGCTGCTCTTCAGTCTTTTGCAAAAACAAAAAACACATTTCTCATGACTGTGCATGTTGAGAATCTGGTCTCATGCATTTCTTTAATCTGCAGGGTCACTCTGGTGAGCTTCCCTTAGAGCTGAACTGCAACAGTCACTCACAGAGAGGGAAGTCCATCTCCACAATACAGCTGGTGAGTCCAATCACAAGTCACACTGAACTTTTATGTTTTTGAGTTATTTCCAGGTAAATTTTCATTCCTGTTACCATCCATGTTATTTATGTAATGATAAAACATGCACCTTCGATTATAGCAAGACAATTCTTAAAAATTCTTTAGAAAAAAGAAAAACAAACAAAATACTCTCACATGCCAAGTGCTAAGATCAGAAAAAACGCACACACATATTAGGAAGCAAGTGAACATTTTCTCCTCAGAGTTGATGCGTTAGAAGCAGAAAAATGGGCAAGTGTAAGGATTTGAGCAAGTCTGACAAGGGTCAAATTGTTATGGCTAGACAACTGAGTCAGAGCATCTCCAAAACTGCAGCTCTTGTGGGGTGTTCTCAGTCTGCAGTGGTCAGTATGTATCAAAAATGGTCCAAGGAAGGAGCAGTGAGTCCAATAGGCGAGCTACTGTAGCTGAAATTGCTGAAGTTCATGCTGGTTCGATATAAAGGTGTCACAATATACACTGCAAGAATGGTTCAGGAATGGTTTGAGGAGCACAGCAACAGGTTTGGTGTGTTGATTTGGCCTCCAAATTCCCCAGATCTCAATCCAATTGAGCATCTGTGGGATGTGCTGGACAAGCAAGTCTGATCAATTGAGGCCCCGCCAACTTACAGGACTTAAAACATCTGTTGCCGAAATCTTGGTGCCAGACACCACAGCACACCTTTAAGGGTCTTTTTTTTTTTTTAAAGATCCTTAACACCATTAAGGGTCTAATGGAGGCCATATGTCAATGGATCAGGGCTGTTTTGGCAGCAAATTGGGGACCAACACTATATTAGGGGAATGGCCAAAAGGTTATAATTAGTTATGAACAGAAATTAGAATGTTATGCTTGATTAATTTTTGACTTCTTAGAAAATTCCAGTGTGCCGGCTCAAATTTGATTATTAAAACTTGAAAAAATATATAATTTTCAGTTACTGTAGATTAGAAAATATTTGTGTTTTTTTTTTAATGACAGCTGGTCTAATAGATTTGTTAAGCACTGTACTGTATAATATCGCGCTTTTGCCTCAATGGGAAACTGCCTTTTTATTGCTGTAATAAAAAAAAAATTAGTACTGTGCTGTATGGCTGCAGTTTGGTTTGGTTATAATTTTAGAGTAATGTAAACAGATAATTAATAATCACATTGCTCATTCACAACAGATTTTCTTGCCAACGTGTCCTAGTTAATATTTACTGAATTATACTGGTGGCCAGTTCAGAACCAGTACCTCACCCTGTGACGGCTGGGATAGACGGATGGATGGACAGTTCTTTTTATTAAAGCCTAATCCCCAAATTAAATTTAAATTGTAGCTGATTAGTCTTAATCTTGGTTGGAATGATGGTGCTGATACTTGGCATGACAAAAGCTTAATCACTTATATCTTTGTGTTCTGGCTCGGGCTGGTTTTGATGCACATCTTGTGCAGTTGCCTTATTGTAGCTCATATATGTTTTTAATACAAACACATTACTGTTAAAAAAATAAAAATTCATTCTTACTTTTTATACTCCCATAAAAGAAGCAGCTTTAGTGATGGCTATGCCAACACATTGATGAAATATGTACAAATATGGACCTATTTAGGTAAAAATACTTTCATTCACCCCGGTGATGCTTTACTCCCCCACTACGCCTCCAAGAAAGCAGCAAATGTTGGGCTAGAGAGTGATATTTACCACACACTTTGAGGGGCAGCACAAAGATTTGGCACAACTCTAGTCCCATCTTTCAGTACACATAATGTAGTATTAATCCACTAAATTCTTACTGAAAAATTGACTGAAATTCACCAAATTTCTTCCTGCACTACTCTTATATAACAAAATGATTAGTGGTGTGGGAGGGAGTAAAGAAACAGAACATGTAGGATGTTGGAGAATGAGAAGTATTAAATCATTCAGCAAACACTTCATGCTTATGTTGAATTGTGCAAATACATTTGAATGCATACTTCAGAGCTAGAGCCTTTTAGACCCACAAACAGGTCTCAGGGAGCAGAACCCTCATATGGAAAGCCTAATTTAAAGTCTACAGATGTAGACCTTTTTCCTTAGGATATCCTGTTTGGTTAATGAGTCTCATGAATCTCCTTTTATTTGACAACTACATTTCTATCTTGAATCAAAAGATAAGAAAGTTCAAGAATACTGTATGTGCTGTAAATAGGTATGTCTATCCTGCAGGGACCAGTGGATGACTTAGAGTGTACAGAAATGTCTCCTGAGCATGCAAACACAAGGAGCCCTTCACATCAGAGTAAGCTAAACTGCTCCTTCAGAAAATGAGCTGCACAATCACACAGATGAATGAGTAGTACTTTGTAATTAGGTGCCTGGCACAACAGAGGAATTGTCACCGTTTGAGGATGAGTTCGTCGGTACAGACTCTCTTTGTGTTCCCAGGACAAGGGATTTCTCTGTTAGCTGTGATGGTAATCGTGGGAGACAGTCTTCATAACTTTGCCGATGGCCTGGTTGTTGGGGCAGCTTTCTCCTCTTCAGCCGAGACTGGAATTGCGACAACTGTGGCCATCCTGTGTCACGAGATTCCACATGAGATGGGTGAGAGGTCACTGTGTTTCTTTTTGTAACACTTTGTTGTCTTTTGGAAAACATTGTCCTTGACTGACTCACTCATGTTGTATGCTTTTTGTGTCCAAGGGGACTTTGCTGTGCTGCTCAGCTCCGGACTCTCAGTGAAGACTGCTGTGCTAATGAACTTTCTCAGCGCTCTGACGGCCTTCATGGGGCTCTACATCGGACTCTTTGTTTCCTCAGAGACAGAAGTGCAGCAGTGGATCTTCTCTGTCACTGCTGGGATTTTTCTCTATTTGTCACTGGTGGAAATGGTGAGCCAGATTTCTTAAAGAATACGGGTTTGTGATATTCTTTACTTTGGCCCTGGATCTGTATCAGTCCAGAGCTGAAAACAGTCCCCACCAAAAGCACTTTGGAACTGCTGTTTGAGTAACACTTTAGAAAATGTTAAGTTGATTTAACCCAAGTGGAAACCTGGGGCTATGCATGTTTTCATGCTATGTAGCCCTCAGGATGAATCATCATGATTTCTTCCTGTAATTCCTAATTTCTTCCCCCAGTACATGACCATATACCTGCAGAAATAATGTCACTCCATCACCCTGAGCTGTTCACTTTCTTTTGCACTAATTTAAAAAGTACTAACACACTAATTTGGATGGTTAAAATAAAGAATTTCCTTGCACCTATTAAACTTTAACATGTAAAGCTGACCTCAGCATCAAGCTCAAAGTACAGCTGTGTTTCAGTTCAGCCTCATGGAGCACTTAGCATGCATGTAAGCTGGTTTAAGATTTAAATCTTCAGTAGGAAAGCTGGAAAGTACAGAGAGGTGGTATAATTTATTGCCGAGTGTTCTTTTCATGGGATTGCTTGGAAGTAAGACAACTTGAAAATAATGCCAACCCTGTCCCATATTTCTCCCAAACTGCTGCAGGTTTTGTTCTCACTCTTATTTCCTTTCTTTCATCAGCTTCCAGAGATGAATCGAGTGAAGACCGACAGACCGTGTCTCATGTTTTTCCTCCAGAACCTCGGCCTCCTGATGGGTTGGGCCTGTCTTTTGTTGCTCGCACTCTTTGAACATGAACTCAAATTCTAAATGCAGCATGCCTCTCGCTCACAGGGTCAAGCCAAAAGAAACGCTGAGTTGTTTTAAATTTTCATTGACTGGTTTGTTGCCATTTCTTAGCATGCCCAACCAGTAGATTTGAATAATTATTGCTCAATGACTTGAGTATTTTGATGTTGTTGTAGTCTCAACAATGGATCAGAAATATGTACTATGGTTAGAAACCTGTCCTTTTTTTTTATACTTGATGATTTATTTTTTTTATGTTAGGTACAGTATGTGTGCCTGTATATGGACTCTAAATGTCTAGTTTTATTGCCTTATTTAGTAGCAGCATCTGTTGTTCATGTTGCCACAGACAATCAAATCCATTGATTAAGAAAATAATATAAAAATCTTCTTTTCTTTTTTTACTTTTTTTTTCATCCAGTGCTTTTAAACTGGTGGAAATTTGATATTGTGATACACATTTTGTGACATTTCATTTGATTAGCATGCAATATCCACTTAATTTCCAAATTATTCAGGAAAACCGAGTTTTCCATTTGTATACTTAATTCCAATTAAAAATAGCAGCAAAGTTTTTAAGAATTGATTTTCAAAAATACTGACATGTTTAAAGATAATGCTTTTGATTCCCTTCTTAATGTATGTCCAATTAATTCCTTTTTTTGCACAAAGTTGTGCTTTTCAGGAATTTGGCACAATTTACTGTATATTTGAATGACTTCTAAATATACACAACCTAATTGGCTTGATGAGAAACTAATATTAGCAACAAAGAAAGGGACTTAAACCTCTTTGTCAGGCTCAAGCTGCTATCATTTACAGGTATTTTTGAAGCCCTGTTTTGAAAAACGTTGTTCCATTTCTGCTTCTCATCTCAGAGGCATTGTTCTTTGTTTTTTGAGTCCTTTGTGATCCAATATGAGGGCACTTCCACCCACCTGAGCTACTTGTTCTCTTCATCCACCAACCTGGATGACTAACGCTCATCGCTGTGCAAGACAGAAACTCCGCAGCGATCCGACCCACACAGAGCACACGCTCTTTACCGGTCAGAGTGGGCCTGCAGAAGGAGGTGGAGAAAGAAGGGAGTGTGATGAATACATAAGCACAATGAGATAAATGAAACATAGCAAATCAACTTATTTGCACATAAAATTGGATTTGTGATACTGAAAGAGTGAGTGGGCTTAAGAGCGGATTTTTTTCTTTCCTTTAATCAGCTTGCTGTGATTAAATTCTGGTGCTCTCAGCATCAACAGATTTCTGTGAAATTTAAGCAAACAGCTGTCAAGCATTTACTTTATTTGTGCTGGGGGATTAGTTTCTTCTATGCTGATTATGTTAATTTGCCATTCTGGGCTTATTATCTAACTGCAAAGTCATTTCCAAAAACACTGTCATGAGATTATTTGGCTATCATGGCAGAAAAAGCTGACACCATTTACTGTGACTTCCCGAGTAATGTTCAGACAATTGAAGGAAGTCGACTGCATTTTCTCTTATTCTAGCAATTTTGATGTTATTTTAAAAATGCCACCCTCTTCCAGGAAAGCTCCAGGCCTACTCGTTTGAGTGTAAATCTGCTCTTTCGCACCAAGAGGTATTTTTTTGGCACGCTTGTCTTTTCAAGGCAACTGCTGCCAGGATGGAGGAAGGAAACGCTTTTATCTGGGCCATAAGTATTCTCACTTGTTCAGCAGAGACCTCTCGGAAGAGGAGTTCAGCTGCAGGGTCATGGGGGCAGCAGAACACACAAACAATGGGAAAAAGCTACGAGAGAGACAGAGAACAGGAAACATAAAAATATTTTTCCTTTTGATTTGGAAGGATCTGACTGAAAACAATTCTTTGCACCTGTTATTGTTGTGACACAAAAACCCATCAGTGTATGGCTGCTGTACACTGGGGAAAATCATTCATTTCTGTATATATTAGCACCTTTTAGTCTTTAACTCACATGTATTGTTGGCCTTTTTAGTCACATTTCTTTTGCAATTCTGTGAAGAACAAAAACAAAAAACAAGAAATATTTAAAACTTTATATTGTTAAATGCACATAACTAGAAACTACAATTACTAGACAAAACCGTAATACTATCTGTTTAGATGTTAAAATTAATTTCATCCCACTTACAGTAATTTCTTTTTTTGGAAATCAGTACTAAAATAAGAAAAGCTGTTTTAGAAATTACCCTCAAAAATATGGTACTACTTAAGTGATAATTCCTCGAGATATGGTGCACCTCCTGTGGTTACCTCAGTGGGTCTTCTCATTATACATAATTATGCTTTAACACATGAATAAATAGGTTCCACCATGATAGTTTGCTTTCATAATGTTTTGGCACACATGAGAGACTCAGAGAGTCCATCCACCACCATGGCTGTTGCACTATTTTGTATTCATTTTTCGGTCATTGTGAAGCTCCCACAGAGACACAAATCTCATTACATACAACTCTTATCACAAGTTATATAAATCACTATTAGTTCCCCTTTTAAAATGCAAATGCACATGACACCACTAGAGGGCAATAATGAATAATAGCTTCAGAGCTCTCTATAGCACAAAGTCAGCTGAGAATAGTGCTCTCTAGTTTAAATGGCCTCATTTCACTTCACACATTTCACTGTACACATTGTGCCATGAATAGCAAGTGCAAAGTTCATACAGAGGGGCATTAGGTAGATGCCTTAACCTTTCCTTTACCTGGTACAAACTAGTAAGCTAAAATACTCTGTCTTAGCAAATGTATCATTTATACAGCTGAAACAATTAGACAGTCAGGTTTGTAGATGAACAAAAATGAAACCTTAATAATTATAAATGAACATTTTAATTTTTTGCAGAAAGTAAGTCCTTAACAATGTGTGTGTGTGTGTGTGGGGGGGGGTTGTTTTGCCTTCAGAGCTGTCTTAACTCTTTATGTCATAGCTTCCGCGAGGTGCTGGAAACATTCCTCAGACGCTCTGGTCCATATTGACATGGCAGAATTGTATTTGTAATCAAATATTTATAGAAAGAGCTTGTTCAATAATGAAATAATCAACAGATCAGTTTTAAGTTTCAGTTTTACTGTCATGTGCACAGTAAAAAAAACATACAAATTGTAAAATGCAGATAGCACTAGACCAAGGTTGTAAACTCCTATCAGATGTTAAGGAAAGGAGTCTAATGGCAGTGGGGAAGAAAGGAGAGTTCTTCAGTCTAGAGGTAGTGGATTTCACACTTCTATACCTCTGGCCTGAGGATAGCTTGAAGAGTCCATGTTGGGGGTGGGTAGAGTCTTTAAGGATGGAGGCAGCTGTCCTGTAGACTCTGCGATAGTAGATGCTCTGCAGAGAATGAAGTGGAGTCCTAATGTTCTTTTCAGCAGTCTTAACCACTCTACAGGTGTTTTTAGTCTGTAGTATTAGCATTGCCGTACCACACGGTGATGCAGCTGGTCAAGATGCTCTCAACCATGCAGCAGTAAAAGTTGCTGAGGATCTTGGTGGACACACCACATTTTGTCAGCCTCCTCAGTAAGTACAGCTGCTGTTGAGCCCTCTTAAACCAGCTGTGCGGTGTTAAATGTCCAAGTGATATCCTCACTGATGTAGACACCCAGATATTTAAAAAAGCTCACCCTTCAAGCTCCTAAATGAACGGTGGCCGGTGGAGTCTCCTCTCCTTCCTCACGTCCACTATCAACTCCTTTCTTTTGTCAATGTTGAGGGTGAGGTTGTTGTCCTCACTGCCCACCTCCCATAGGAGTCTTTATTCTCCAGGTGCGAGAGAGAATAATGTAGTGCAGCAGCAATAGCATCTGAGGTGGACTTGTTGGGTTGGTAGGCATACGGCAGGGGGTGCAGAGTGTCCGGTATGCTGCTCTGAATGTGGGCCAACGCCACTCTCTCAAAACATTTCATGATGACTAAAGTGAGTGCTACTGGCCTATAATCATTCTGGCAGATTGGTGGGCTCTTCTTGGGAAGGGGGATGATTATTGTAGTTTTGAAGCAAGAGGAGACAGTGCTCTGGCTGAGAGAAAGGTTGAAGATGGAGGTGAGGACATAACCCAGCTCACTGGAACATGCTTTGAGAGCCCACCCAGGGATGTTGTCTGGTCCTGTTGCCTTATGGGGGTTAATCTTCTTCAGTGCTTACGCACCTGACCAGTTGAGACTGTTAGGGGAGGGGAGGAGGGTCAGGTATGTGCTCCCTCTCTGTGCTACAACTGGAGGACTTGAAGTGGGTGTATAAGATGTTGAGATCATCCGGAAGACTGGCATTGGAGCTGATGATGCTGGTGGTGGTGGTCCTGTAGTTTGCAATGGGTTGTAGGCCTTGCCACATCCACCTGGAGTCAGCAGTAGAATAGAAGCCATCCAGCTTCTCTATACACTGCCTCTTAGCTGCTCTGATGCCTTTCCTCAGTCAGTACCTTGCAGCTTTATACTCCATCTCATTGCCTGATTTAAATGCAAGAGAGTGAGTACACAGCATGTTTTAGACATTACTGTTTATCCTGGGCTTCTGGTTGGGGAACGTCTTGAGGTGTATGGTGGGAATGATGTTATTGATACAAGTGCTAATGTACCCAGTCACATACTTGGCATAGTCCTGTATGCTGACACAAGAGTCCTCCTGAATGGCCACAGCCTTAAATACATCCCAGTCTGTAAAAGCAAAGCAGTCCTGCAGGGAGCTCTCTGGCAGGAGTGTACTGGGGTTGAAATTCAGCCCAAGAGTTTGGTCTGGAGAGGCAGCAAGAGCTTCACCACGAGCGCTGCTGTAATTGGGTAATAAAATGAAATAAAATAAAACTTCTGATCAGAGAGATGGCTTCAACCATAGCGGCATCTGTGGCTGACCCTCTTTGATCTCCCAGATAGGATCAGGGCTGTTTATTTGGACGAACTACTGTCTGCCGCCGGAATATTTGGGCCATCCATCCATCCATCCATTCACTTCCGCGTATCCTGTTTAGGGTCGTGCGGGGGGGGGGGGGGGGGGGGCGGGAACGAACAA
>VUQK01031306.1:18053-29260 GCA_015106715.1 Bujurquina vittata
CCCTCCCCGTATCCGTTTTGGGGGGGGGGGGGGGGGGGGGGGGCTCTAAGAAACAGAGGCTCTGCGTGATATCATCACCAGGCGTGATACAAAGCCCAAGTTGGGGGCAAGCTCTCACAGGCCCAACAATTCTCTGCCCACCCCCAAGTAGGGTTACAACGGTATGAGATTTTCACAGTATGATAACCGTCTCAGAAAATACCGCGGTATCACGGTTATCACGGTATCACCGTATTTCACAAATATTATTATAAGTTACACTGACCCTTAAAGAAATGACTGAATTTTAATGACAGTTTTGTTTAAAATGTCTCCTATACACCTCCTGTTTTTATTTTATTTGTAAAAACTGCAATATTAGAATAAGGGAAAAGCCAAATCTGTAAATAAAAATGAATCTGTCCATTGTTCCACCATTGGAACAATGGTGTCTCTTTAGAAGAAAAAATCTTTGTCTTTGTAAAAAAATGTGAGAAAAAGTTCAGGAGTCTGAGTAAACACAGAAATATGTACTCTTAGAATTAAACATCCTGCATTTAAAATGTTCAGTAAAATTCTGTATCACCATAAAAATATATTTAATATCTGAGAAACTGAGCCTGGGTCAGTGTCTGATCAGCTACTGCTGACGGCTTTATAACACACGTTGTTCTGCTAAGTTAGTGGGAAACAAACAGATCCTGCAGAGAGAGGGGATTATTGCTGACATCATCCTCATTATACAGATTTCACTCTTGATTTTAACGGATGAAAAATATACACGACAAAGTTTTAACATGAACACGCGTAAATGCTGTCTTTCACGTCCGAAAAGGCCCTGAACACGGACATGCGCATCCAGCACATCACGCGCTTCACAGCCACGGGCACTGGCGTGTCTGTAGTTCGGATGACTCAGCACTTTTGCTGGTGGTTAGCGTGTGGACCGATTATTTGTTAGAGAGACAGGTATTAATGAGATACCTACTTTAATCTGCACGGAGGGATGGTGTCGTAGACATGAGAACAAGTTTGAAGTATTTCCACACTGTTTGCAAACAAGATACCATCCTCACGCACGTTTGGTGCGCATCCGAAGTAGTGCTGCTGATTTTAGTTTAGCGTTTTGTTTTGGTTTTTTTAAGCGGATGGAGACTGGTTAAATCTGTTGCCAGTTTCACCGCTGTGTGCCTGAGAGCGGCGCTCTCAGTTTTACCATTTACAGTTCAGGGCCAGGCTGCCTTGTTTCTGTGGAGTAATAAGTACTACTGTGAGGGACAAAGCAGTTGCAATACTAAGGGAAGAAATAAACACACTGCTGCAGAAAAAAACAATACAAGTGGTCCCCTCTTTGGAGACTGACAAAGGTTCCCAATTTATCCTATCTAGACGACTGGGCACTCGTAGTGAGCTCCAGAGGGCAGGTGGTGATGCAGCTCTTGCTGGTTCTCTCACACATTCAGGCACTGGGTTTTTGGTGAATTTTTAAAATAAGCTTGCTAGCTGCACATCAATTGCTTAGAGCTGCTAGCCACATTTTTGTCCAGTTCTGATGTGCCAGCATGTCTTATATATGACAGACAATTTAACAATGGTCTCTTACATAAACAGGTAGGGAGGGACACACTTCCCTCCCCTGTTGAAGCTGTCTCACTCTCTGCTGTTATGTCTCTAAGAGCCAACCATGTTCCAGGCCATCTGAACCTGGGGCTGGTCCTATTCTCCAGGGTCCCCTGGTGAGGGAATGGACATTGCACCCTTTGATACTAATATAGGACATATTTGGCGTGATGGACCTGTTTGCCTCAAGGGCAAACACTCAGTGCCTCCTGTTCCTCTCAATAACTGACCACGGTTGGGGGTGGATGCACTAGCACAGCCATGGTCAGACATGCTTCTGTATGAATTTTTCCCCAGTGGAAATGATACCACCAACTCTAAAGAGAGCAGTCATCAGCACCTCTCTCTGATTCTAGTGAGCCCTTGGTGGCCAGCAAAGTCATTGTATGCAGAAATAATCAGTCTGTTGGCAGCTTCCTCTGAGAGAAGAGGTCCCTGCGGCGGAAGGAGAGGTGATTCATCCACGCCCAGAATTGCGGTGGCTGCATGTTGAAAGGTCAAATTTGATAGCTAAGTGTCACTAGCATCTGCAACTGGGTTCTCAGCTTCCTGACGCACCAGAACCTGGGTGGAAAAAAGAATATCCAGCTCCATCATTGTGAATACAGGGTCCCCTCAGAGCTGCATCCTGAGTCCACTCCTTTTCTGCCTGCTTACCCATGGCTGCACTGCCACCCACGCCACCAACCACAACTTTAAGTATGCAGATGACACGACTGTGGTGGACCTTATTATGAATAATGATGAGGCTGCATACAGAATGGTGGGGGAGCAGTTGAGGTTGTAGTGCAGGTCCCACAACCTATTCCTTAACATAGAAAAAACAAAGGAGATGGTGGTGGATTTCAGAAACCCGGCAGACAGGCCTACAGTCCTCTGAGCATCAATAGGGCTGCTATGGAGAGGATCAGCAGTGTCACGTTTCTTAGGGTCCACCTGGGAGAGGACTTGACCTTCACCACCAATACTGCAGCCATCATCAAGAAGGTCCAACAGCGGTTCAGCTCACTTAGGAGATTCAGGAAGGCAGGTCTTCCCAACGTCCACTTGACCACCTTCTACAGGGGTACCAATGAGAGTATTATGACCTACAGCCTCACCTCCTGGTTTAGCAGAGGCATGCACTATGAAAAACATCAGTCGAATAGGGTTGGTGAAGACAGCCAGAAAGATTTTAGGCGCCCCTGCCTTTGCCGCTGGACATCTACAGCAAGCACTGCATCCACAGGGTGTCAGATATCCTTAAAGACCCTTACCATCCATCTCACAGCCAGTTCTTCCTGCTATCATCTGGGGGAAGGTTCATGAGCATAGCATGGACCCTGCAGACTTTTTAACAGCTTCTTCCCACAGGTTGTGAAAGCAGTAAACAAAGTGTGACCAGGGAGCTTCTTTGAATACTTGCACAATCTTAAATGCACAGTACAACATATGCACTTTAACACTTAGTGCTCTCACTGAATAAATGCCGCTGGGTGGTGGCCTTATTGCTGTTTTTTTTATATTTTAGTATATTTATATTTTAGTTAGATTGTTTTTAATATCATTAGCAATTATTTGCACTGCTTAGTTCCAGGTAAAAAACCATTTTGTTTCTGTTGTATCTTGCAACACAAATGACAAATATCCTGAAATCTTCAAATATGAGCACTTTAATTATAGGTACATTTTGGTGCTGAAATCTGTATTATTTTGCTATTTAAGAATCTAATTACATGTCTCACCAGATTACAAAACAGTAACACACAAAACGATTTTTGAATTCTTGTGCAGTGACATTTTTCATGTTTTACTATCTGTATTTGGGTACAGGGCTGCGTGTGTTTTTTTCTATAGCAAACTTTTGTTATTGTATTAATTTCTGTTAAAATAGTCCTAAATCACTGTGGCTTCCCCACACCTTGTTACTCTGAACTGATGCTATACAGTCATGTTCATGCTGATTCTGTGTTTGGATGCTGCTAGTCGTTTTCATCCCTTTGCGCTGTGAGGAGGCAGAGAGGTGTTGGCGTTGGATGAGGGCTCACGGAGCAGCAGAGCTCTCTCAGCCAGTGTGGGAAGGAGCGAACTGATGAGGTGGCTCTGTGATGCTGAAGGCTATAATATCCGAGAAGTCACATCATCATCATCATCTGAACTCGAGAAAAACTGCAACCCTCTTGCGCACAAGCTCCTCCTTTAACTCGACTCAAACTTGAAGATTGGCGGCGCCGGCTGAGCAGCATTAAAAACTCCTTAACACAGCTGTGCAAAAATGAGCTATTGTTTTTGGCACAGCTGGAGCATCTGTACAACCCGAGAAGTTTTACCGAATATCTGCGTTTACCAAATGATGTAATGGTCGTCAATATTACTCCAAACAACAGAGCAGCAACACCTCCGGACAAACACATGGACTCTCTGGAACACCCCATGTTACAAGTAAGTTAATTTATTTTAAATTAAAGATGACGCTTCCAATTAAATTCCCACCTTAAAAGAAAGGGAGCATGCTAAAAGATGCCAAACAGCTCACCTGCTCCTAACCTGTCCGCTTCCTTTGCGCGCGCAGCCGCCATCAATAAAGTTTTGTTTAGGCTGCGCGAGGGGAGCGTCGGGAGTGCCAAGTTTTCATTTAAAATACAAAAAAACAAAAACAAATTGAGTTACAAATTTTATTTATATGTATTTATTTGAGGGGCATGTTGATGTTTGGATGTTCGCCAAGAAGGTAGTTTGAAATGTCTTACTACTTATGACGTATGCGTTTATTTAAATGGAACACGTTTTAACGCAAGCTAGCTAGCCTGGATGCTGGTGAAATTAACTCATTTCCTGAAGGATTTAAATTGTAAAGCCGGGGGTAGTAATTACATATTTACATAAATGTGTTAAGACCTCAACTGAATAGCTTCTTGGCTATCTTGTCAGTATGCGTGAGTTCTTGAGGAAACACTGAGGGGAGGAAGGCAAATGTGAAATTTATTTGTGTGCACCTGTGCATTACTTTTTCAACCCCTCATCAGATGTCCACCCACATGATTACCTTCATCTCCTGACACCTGTCATAATATTGCACCTCAAATAAAAACACTCAAATCTGTATTAATTAACCAATAATGGAAATCTGTGTCTGCGCCTAATTAAAAGATTTGGAGTCTCCTGTAAAAACAATACTTTCATGCCAGCATAAACTGTATTGCTTTACAGTCTTACTGCTGATTATTAGATGCTCACTTTACATTTGAGTGGATCCTTCCACAATTAGTCTTTTCAGTATTAAAAAAAAAAAAATTATATCTCCCCCCCACTCTTATTTTCTGCTGAATGCATTTTATTCACATGAACCTTTTTTTTTTAAATCTGTTACATGGAAACTGTTAGTTTCACACTCCTGTATGTATTGTTTTAAGATTAAATTAAGATTTTTATTAAACAGTTTTCTCCTGTCTTTTTTGGCTTTAAAGTCTCAAAGCAAAGGAGCTCGGAGAAAGGGTCACTTTAAAGGTTCAGATGGAAGCACCTCGTCCGATACCACAACCAACAGCCTCGTTCGCCAGGTAAGGGTAGTGGTTTAAATTTTGTTGAGCTCTCCTATTGCTGTCTTATTTTTGACATCTCTCTGCAATCAGCTGGTGCATACAGCCTGCGGACAAAGTTTTATCTTTGAAAAGCTACAACAAAGATGTATCTGATCACCATAAAAGAATATCATGAAGTATAATTCAAGTTCCTTGCTGCAGTTACTTCCTTTTGGAATCTAACACGCGCAATTGTGTAAATACCTGACAGTAAATGCAAAGTGGTGTAAGAGCTCAGACTCAGTCATAATCATCCATCAGGGATAAGATGTGCATTGCGATGAAAGCCTTCTGTAAACATTGCTGGGTACACTATGTTAAGTGGAAGCCTCTCATCTGAGATGCATTTTCAGTGCACTGAGTGCAAAGCGACACAGTGCCCTGTTATAAAGCAGACCCTGTGAGGTACATGCTCAGTGAGTCTGGTCTTTGTTGAGCAGACCTGCAAACGGACAGAATGGGCCGAGTTAAGGATGCACACTCCTGCTTAAATGTTTCTGCCTTTTTTGGAGGAGGCACAGATCGCCTCGTCTTTGGCACGGCAGCAGCAGAGCGACGGGAAGCTGGAGGAGGCCAGATCAAAATTGCACCTCCTAGGCTGCTGTCTACTTCATCTTACCATCACAGTGAAGTCCTCAATGAGATGCTGCAACTCAACCAAAGCTGCTTAGCGAGAAATTTCCTGATTCTTCAACTTTTTTTTCCTGTCCACCCTTGGGAGCTCATGCCCATTCCCACAGTCCTGTCCCAAAATGAGGAGTTCCCCTTCAGTCAGAGTCATCAGTCAGTTGGGCTGAGAATGACTGTCAGTCTGCACCGTCATACTATGGAAATGAGAGAGCATTTGAGTGAGAGACAGAGAAGAGATGTGGGGAGCAGAGGAATGATGTTTTCTGGGAGTCAGAGAGTCTCTTTCATGCTGAGCAAAAATATCCTCTTTGAGATATTTGCTGCAAGAGGGCCCCAGAAATAGCAGACCTTCCAGTAACTTCACCTCTGTTTAGATAATAGTGTAAATACTGTTATTCAGTTATGTTTTAATGACAGCATTTGGTCTGACCTTATTTCCCTTTGGCTCATGGTCAGTCATACATACTATTAGTATGAGGGTGCACTGTCTAAATAGCTAAACTCACACCACACATGGAAAGCATGAAACAAATTTCTCAATATCTGATTATCAATCTGTCATTTGGTCTTGTTTTCACGCTGATTAGTTAAAGATTCACGGCTGGATGTTGGATTTTGAAGCAATCTACAAAAAAAAACGTACCTTACTGAGGTGTAGAGCCATCTGTCCTGTACTGAATCAGTCCCAAGTAGATTTAGGGCACAGAACTAAGATTAAATAGATCTTCCTCAACTGGCTTGCATGCACATCTAGTTGTCAGATGTATTTTAAGTCTCACACATTACCAAAAACATGGCAAATCTAATCCTGTTATTAATATTGGCTTTGAGAGGTGGGACTCGTGGAGTAATTGTTGGTGCACTAAATATTATAAAAGCATCTAACGCTGTCAAATTAGTGACTTTCCCTACAATAAATTCTGTTGTATATTTTTTTGCCACTCACCCTCCTGTTTGACCTGTTGTTTTTGTGCTTCATAATCCTTTTATGCATGTGGGCGTCATAAGAACATCTCACCAGGGTCACGGTGTGATCAAGCCAACGCAGCTTCGAGCATCAAAACAGTTCCAGTAACTGCATGCAAACAACTCCTAAATGACAGAATTACTCATGCTCCTGATAGATAGAGAGGACAGAGGGCAGACGGGGAGTAGTTTGAGTAGAGAAAGGATGAGAGACATTCTCTGCGGTCGTAGCCTGATGCCCGGGGGGGGGAGTGTGGAGGAGGCTGGGAAGGATGGAGGCCCAGGCGAGACCAGACCGCTCAGCCGTGGGAGTAGGTCAGTGTTTGTGGAGCTCAGCACTCCATTGAGAAGGAAGAAGGGCAGAGCTGTCATAGATTTGTTAGCAAACTTTACCATCATCGGGTAGATGTTTTATATCTATTTATTTATTTCTATTATTCTGTGTGGAGGTGGGCTGCTGTGTAAGCAAACACTGTGTCACTAAGTGCAGTTTGTGTGGTTTGCTTTGTCCCATCTGTTTCTGCAGGTTGAGTTAAAAATTCTGATAAATTGCGTTGAGATTAGGATCATACAGTACACTCGACGTGCTTGAGCACCCTGCATGGATTTCCTTTTACAGCCCAGACATTTACGTCAACCCAAGGTAGAAAAACAGATGGTTCAGCATCAAGTTGATGAAAGCTGATACACATTTGTCCACCTCCGGAGTTATTTAAAGGAATAGCTCCTTATTTTGGGGGAAATGTATGTGCTGAGGCTCAATGAAATGGTTGATCTAACTCAATGAAAATAGTAGCTGGTCAGCTTAGATTAACAAAAAAAAGTATAAATAACAGTAGAATGTGTCAAATCTTTAAAAGCATTTAAGAGAAAGGTCATGTGTGTGGCTATTTTTTTTTCCCTCTGAGAGGTTTTCAGACAACTAGCCAGGACTCTTCACCAGCACTGGAGTCTGGGAGTTTTGTATGGATGGAATATGAGAAACTTCTGGGCTTATGTGCTATGCTGCCTGAGTGTTTGTGAATGACTAAGCAGGTATAACAAACAGCCACCTTCAACATCATGGATTTGTGAGCCTCTTGACAAGAGAGAATTGAATGTTGTCGTTTCTAAACTTACAACTGGTAGTGTCCACTGAGTGATTGTCCATTTGTAAACTGGCACTGTGTTTAGAGTGTCTGCTTTTGCTTAATGCATCCTGGGAAATCAGCCAGTCCTCCATGACCCTGAATAATAATAAACTTTCTTTATATAGCGCTTCTCTAAAAACAGAGTTAACAAAGTGCTTTACAGAGGGTGAAGAACAAAATGCAGAACAAACAACAGGATTAAATACTAGCAGAGGGATTGGTTAAAAGTGAGTCTATAAAAGTTTGTCCCAATTAATGAGTTAAAAAAAAGGAAGAGAGACACTGACTTTATATGAATACTTCCTTCAGGTCATTTCAGGCTTTATAAAAACACAGTCGCTTTTTTCAAAGACAGAAAAAGTGTCAGATGAGTTTTAACTGAAGGTATCAGTCTGCCTTTTGGCCCCTTAGGTAGAGATATTAAATTATATAGATTTCTTCTTCTGCGTCCAGGCCTTTGAATCCATCCACTGGAGCATAATCTGACAACAAATCTGGCTTACATGAGGCTTTTAGGCACATAGCTTTTGTTGCCAGTGTCTCTGATAGCTGTGGCTGGGCTGAGACCACTAGCTTACGCTGAGGTAGCACAGAAAGTGAGATAGCTTTCATTTGCTTTTCTGTGTGAAAAATTGCTGAAGGACAAACAGTTGCACTGCCATCCAGCAGTACACCACAAGAGCTCATACATCATAATTATAATGAAACCCTGACAGGAAACGTTTTGCTCTTTTTTTTGTTTTTATGTTTTTAAATTTTCATAAAGTTCATAGGATTATTACATTTTATTGGGTTTTACCACAGACATAAAAGATCATAAAGACAAGACGAGCAGTGCTTTCGCTGTCGCCATCTTGGTTAAATCCAATACTCATTGGCTAACAACTTATCAATCTCAAGTTTTGATGAGCATATCCTGGATATTTCTCCATTTTGAAACATAGAATGACCAAAATTTGCAAAATAGACTTAATTGTGAGTAACTGTGAACATAAACTCATCAGGAAAGTTTTTTACAACTATTGCCCCCTGGTGGCCTTTAAAAAGAATGCAGATACAAGGCTCTTCACTGTTGGCTTCACTTTTTTAACACAGAAACGGCATCCATCCTTTATGCTGTCTGTGGATGATACGTATGCTGAGTTTCTTTAACCTCGCAAGGAGCCATTAACTCCCGAGTTGATGGCGTTCTGGTAGTAGTAGTCCAAAAAGCAAAGAAAACAGGCCTTGTTTTGCTCCCTAGCAAGGAAGAGCCATTCATAACAATACAATTTTGAGTGCTTTTAAACATGCTGCAGCATATTTACTCACAGTACCCGCTCAGTGCTCTGTGTGGGGCTTATTTAGCGAATCATAAATACACAACAGTGGCAGTACAGATTATAGGTTTTACTACTGTTTACAAACACTGCTGCCATCTTGGATTGAAGTCGGGGTTGGAGGGGCTTATCCGGCTTTCTGATGCAGAATTTCTGACTTCCCAATTGGAATGGAACGCAGCGGTAATCCATTTTGAAGAATGGTAGTTGCTGGATGTAAGTCAATTTCTGTGAGTATGCGTGTAGCCTCCTAATTGACCATTGGCTGTGTGGGGTGACCAGACCTCTTGGATCAACCTCCATTTATTGCAGATTAAAATCAGATATCCAGGTTGTTTTTTAATGTGATTTGTTTGCAATAAAAAAAAAGAAAACTGGTAAAAATGTAAGAATAGATTCAATATGAGGAGCACCTGCTCAGGGGAGGATAATTTGCCGGCAGCAGGTGAGGTTCTGAAATAATATACAGTGAGAAATAGGATTCAGTGTTTAGTAGTTGAAACTGTGATTTGCATAATTCACAGAGCATTATGTCATAATTAACCTCCTGCTGCTTCCCACACTTGTTATGTTTATGTAAATGGTTGCACCAAGCTTCCCACTTCCCCTCTGTGTTGCCCGCCTCCTTCTGGCTCTTTCACCTCTCCATGATGTCTCCCACTGCCGTAACTTTCCACAGTATATTGGTACAGTTTGACCCGCTCTGTCTGTACATTCAGGCTGCAGAGACAGATTTGCTGATGAAAGGCCGTCTGAATGCATGTGGCGAGAACATAAAAAACCCATTCCCATTCACTCAGTGATTGCAACCATTTCCCTTCTCATAATTCCCTGTATTATTATTTTTTTACTCAGTGGAGAAAAGGGATGACGCAAAGAGCTCATTATGGGTCAGATGCTTATCAGATCTGACAGTTCCCCCCTCTTTCTTTTTATGCAATGGACATACGCACTGTGGTGGTAAGGAATGACAGCCACTGGAAATCTTGAAAAGCTTAATTGTAGCATTAACCCTGCAGACCTTTTCTGAACTTAAAGCAACAAATGTCAAAATTTTTCCAGTAGTAAATATTTCTGGAGAGCAGTATGTAATGTCTGGCTTCAAACTGCAGTAATGTTGGCCAGAGTAAAATACTGTACTTGTGTGAAAACCAGGAAAAAAAAGGCAATAAACCATTACCGCTGCTCAGGCAGCTGTCACAGTAGTGCCAGACTGCCATCTAGTGGACAAACACTTGGAGTTATTTATCTTAGTGGAGTGTTTGTGCATGGGTAGCTATATATGGTTGAAAATCTATAAATGATGAAACAGTTAACAGTTTTTTAAAAAAATATATATATAATAACATTAAAGAAGTTTGTTGCTGAATTTTTTGTACTACACACACATAGGGACACATAGGGAATTTTATTGTTCAATTTTTCTTGACAAGCAAATGAAAAAGGAGAAAAGCACATTCTGTAATCAGGGGAACTAAAGACACCTCATTAGAGCACACCGTGTATTCACAACTGAGCTGAATCCAAGTTGACAAGGTCATAGCCCAGCTATTATGAGAGATCATCATCTCGCACTCATATAATATATATCCAAATACCATTTTAGATACTGCGCGGGATGGACCTCAAATCTTAGAGAGAAAGGTGAACATTATTCTGATCATGCACACAGTGTGTTTTGGTGACTAGAGTCTTCAGACAATGCATGAAACTCAAGAGAATGCTCATTTTTATGCATTTGCTTCATCCTGTAAGTGCTTATTATTTTCATTATCAATCTTTCAGCCAGTTGTATTCTTGATTAAAGCTGTAATTGTCTGGTCTCTGAAAAATGAAAGGCCAAAAATTGAAGGTGGTGTCTTCAAATGTTTTTGGGGTTTTTTTGGATAAGGAACAGTCCAAAACCCTCAAACCGGCATCTTATTATCACATAGAACAAATGCAACCCCCCCCCCCCAAAAAAAAAAAAAAAAAAAAAAAAAAACCCCACCAGTGAACAAAAA
>VUQK01031306.1:44164-66409 GCA_015106715.1 Bujurquina vittata
GCTTAGTCCTTAATCATGGATTGTTGCCAGACTGTGTTTTGTATAAAGCCATCGATACGCAGAAAGCTTTGCTGCAGGTGAAAGACAAGCTGCAGGGTCATCTTTCTCTTCACATGTGCAGATAACTCAAGCAAGTCCAATGAAAGAGTTGTGCAGCTAAATACTTTGTGGCAGATGCAGACATGCAGGATCATTTACTCTGTTATTTTACACGGCATACAGCAGTGTCTCCAAACCTTTTGACTTGTGATTCCTTATAATTCCCTGTCTGCTTGTAACAGATTTTTTTTTGTTTTGCTTGTTTTAGTTTAAGAGTTTTTATAAGCAGTAAAGGAAGTTGTGCTACACTGTTGGATTACATGTTTTCTTTTTGCTTTTATCTGTTTATAACATTGTAAAATGACCAAGTGAATGTCTCTGAGAAACTTTAGTTTAAACTAAACTAAATGAAAATGGTCAGCACATTGCCGATACCACATTTGTTATAAGTCTTGCAAAGGTGATGTACTTAGGCATGCAGTGGGAAATCACTCGTAAAAACTTCTCAAGAAGCAAAAAAGAAGTCTGTCGGATAAACAGCTAAATGTTTTCTTTTTTGCTCTGGTAATCATCTTTGGACCTTTATAGTAGAGTAATGACTCATGTAGTCTTCCCCTTTTCCACATTGACTCAAGCTACCAGATCTTCATGGCTTCTAACCATGTTTCATGTCATTTCTTCTACTCTAAATCCTGGATTGGTTGAAAGGCCAAAGCAGATTTAAATCTCCTTACCGAGAGAAGCAATCATTACAAAGTGAGTCAGGGGATCAAGGGGACACAAGCAATAACCCCTGTGGGTGTTATTGTGTGGAAGGTGGATTGTCATCTCCCTATAGTAAGGATGCACACGCTGGATGGCACAGGGGATGATCGCCCCGCATGAAACTACTCAGTTTGACTGTGCTCAAGGCAGAGGTATCTCAGCAATGCATGCACATAAAGGAATAAAATATGCACAAAGAGATGAGACTACACTGTATACTTGTGCTGCGTGAGAGAAAACTGAATCCATCTTGGTGTGCTCAGACACATGGTTCTGAAAGGGGAACTCTTTGTATACTCTTGAATTTGATCGCTTCCAATCACAAGCACTCGTTTTCCCTCAGCTCTGTGGAGCTTTTTAGTGTCTTTGAGTTCTTTTTGATTCATAGTGTGAGATTATGCTGTTTCAAGTTGTTGTTTTCACAAGGGGGGAAAACTACTAGAAATGAACTACAGACAGCATTAATGACTAGAGATTTTCCTTCCAGCTAATTTACTAGTCATTTAAAAAAGACGAGTCAGCTTGTCTAAAAGACAAAAAACACTCAGAAAACATTCACCAGTGATCACACTTTAAAAGATGAAATTAAACACTGGCCAAACAAAGATTTTGTGTGTGTTTTAGGAACTATATGAAACCATTAATCACATTCCTCATTAATCAAATAATGTTTTAAGTGTTGCTGCAAATAGTGACGTGTATTAAAAACAGATTCGTTTGCAGAGTTTAGCTAAACTCAACAAAGCTGGCAGTAGCCTTGTTTTCTTTCAGGCTAATGTCCACACCCCGGTGCAGAATGTGGTTACACCTTCATTTGCTCGGTTATGCCAGTTTATTTTGACGCAGCCAACATTAATTAACTTTCCCTCTCACGTGTTTACAACTTCCCGACACAGAGAGACGGAGAGGGGGGTGCAGCCATCTGCCAGGGGTGTAGCACTAGTTAGTGGCAGGTGGTATTGTAACACCATTTGAACAGTAACTCCCATTGTACATTAATAAAATAAGAATTCCACATTTAAACGACATGTATTTCTAATGCCAACTAGGCATTTCCCAGACGGGACCTTCCCCAAGGGATCAATAAAGTTTAATTCAATGTTTAAACATCTACATTGGTGACTAGCTGATGTGCTGACTTAAGACATTTAATCTTAATGCATTTTATTAAACACATTGTGTGAACAGAAACACAGCTTTAAAGGAATGATTGTTTTCCTTCATTTCTGGTGAATGTATACAAATATCTAACAACTCTATGCCAGGGTTGTCCCTACTTTTTGTTTCATGTGTGTCTCCATATGGCCAAACACTTAAGGTTATATAAGAAATGAATATGAGTCAGTGCAGTGTCTTAAGTGAGCTTGTATATGAACTGAATTACCAGCTATCGTGCCATACATTTAACTGATTAAAAATGACTGGGCCCAGGCTCTGTGCCAGAACCATTTGGAGTGATCCAAGCGTTTCTCTCCCTTTGTCCATCTGGTGCCCTCGGTGGATCATACAACTACTACATTTGATACTTGTAAAAGCCTGTTTGCATACACGGTGTGAGTGCATCACCCTCTGCTTGTGTTTTCCTGACCTACTAGTGACTCTATTGGTCACAACACTACCAATTTGATGGGTGTAGAGTTTTTCTTGTGACTCAATGTGGAACAACCGATGTGTTGATGTGTTCAGTGAGCGTGAAGTGAGTCAGTTTAGCACCACACACTGCACTGCAGCAGCCAAACGCCGTACATTGTTGTGGAGTACAGATATATATGCCAGCGCTTCAGACTTCATCAAATGTTTGCTTCCTTTTGCATGTTCTCAAACTCTGAGCTCATGATCTTCATTCCCTTTGGCGTGCTTGACAAGCTTCCTTTGTCTCCACAGACTAAACACATCTTGGGAAGGGTAAGCTCGAGTCAACTTTTCAGTCGAGGCACCCGGATTTCTTTGGTTCAGATGTATATTTCCTGTTCTATTTTCCAATTGACAGGATTATTTTATTTTAAGAGCAGATGAAAAGTGTATGCTCATTCATGGTGTGGGCACAGGTTCAGTATTATTCTTAGGTTTGGTACACATGCTTGCGGGATGCCCTCTGGTGATGTGGGGGAAGCAGCAGTCGAAATCTCAAGATGCTCTGAGAGGCAACAGGAAGCAGAACAGCTGTGGCTTCTAGCTCTCTTTCTCGTCCATCTCTTTCTTACTCCATGATTTTTCTCCCTGTATCTTTGTCTTGTTTCCCCTCCTTTTCTTTTTCTCACCATCTGTAATTAGAGATGGTCCCGGGGCTCAAGTGGCCCTGCATGTACTGTAGCTAGGTAACCTGAGTCAGATGTTGGCTGCCGGCCCTGGGGGTTTCATTAGTTGTGAATCATTGTCACACCAGGCCCAGGATGGATTCTCTAGCCTGATCTGGAAAATTAGCATTAAGAGACAGTTCCACTTTTTAACCATGTTTGCTCATTGTGTTCTGGTGTAAACAGTAAGTTTTGCCATAAAACTGAGTGCTCAGTGCTTTACATTTTCTCAAAAACCTGTCTTTCACTTTAATAAGCAAATCTGTGTCATAATGGAATACATTTGTAAACATGTTCACCCACCTTTTATATCAAATGTTATCCTAGAAAATGTATCTTGTATCCCTAAAATAAATGTAAAGCCACAGTCAGCAAAAATGATCTACAGTATTCCCTATTTATGTCTCACCAACCAGCATTTCTGCAGTTCAGTAATTTATGTGCAGTTGCAAGGTGGTATATGGTTCTGTATTAAAATAATCCTTGTGATTACTTTGGTCACTAGCAGATTACCTGTAGTTTGCATGGAAAATGCCAACTTGCCTGCAAACACTTGCCAACTGCTCTCTGAGCAGGAGAAAAGCTATAAAAAGTGTGACACAAACAAAAAATCAGAATCAGAAAGTTTTTTATCAGAAAGTTTTTATTGCCATATGTGTGAGAGGTTCACATTAGGAAATTGCTGCGGTACTTGGTGCTTAAATAATAAAATAATAAAAAAATAATAAAATTTATAGTTGTAACTATACAACTATAAATACTTTATCACAATATTACAAATATACAATAAACAACTTGCTGCTTCCAGCCAGCCTCTAGGCCTGTGTAACTGAGGCTTAAGCTAACCTGCTTCAAATTGCTTTGATTTCTGTCTAATATACAGTAGTAGCTAAAAACAGAAGTTTATAACTTATTAAGAATTTATGGTTTTAAGTTAATACACCTGATCAAAGAATAGACAAAGAGCATATAGTGGGAGTGATTACTGTAGGGGCATCACTGTAGGTCCACAAACGTGAGGAATTTGGATCCAAAACCCTATAAAGATTTAAAATTAAACCATTTGACTACCTTTGAATTTATGTGAAAATATTTGATTGTCTCAAGACATTTTGATCACAAACAGTTACAGGATCATCTGAACATATTAAATATTTTCTTGTGAAAGTAGGGTAAGAAAATCTGTTTAACCTTAATGGTAGATTTATACATTTACGGGGAATTTATTTATTTTTTTGTAGACAAAATCAAAGATTCATTTAGCAGCTCTTGAAAGCCTCTTGGAGAGTTTTATTTGTATAATGGCATTCTTGGCAAGGCAGTCCCCCTTTGGAGGGGCCTGTCTGACATTTCCTCAGTGATCTAATTGTAGTGTATTTTAGCCCATTAGTGGTCTATTTAAGTTTGCTAAACATCATTTGTATGCCTTGTTATGATAGCACTTTTGACAGAAAACAAAACACTGTTCATGTTGTTAGTGATTGTCTTCATCTCTGGCGATACGGCTTGGTCAAAATCAATCAATTATCATCAGTATCTGCTATTGCTTTGTCTCCTGTTTATGATGTCCTCAGTGTTATGATGTTGTATTGATATAAGGCGGATTAACTCGTGATCCCAAGTGCTTCATCACTCGCAAGTGCGTGCGGCAGTGTGGAGAGGTTTTGTTTTGGGGTGTTTACTTTGGTGGAGAGTGGTGGCCAATGTGGAGTCACACTAGCATGAAAACTGACACCTGTGTCCACTTCTGGTTTGACGGTCTGGTGCCTCGAGAGACTGTCCTGTTACTGAGAGTACACAAGTGTGATTCCCTGCAATGTTCTCTTAACCTGGTACACCGAGCTGGTCTCCCCTGACTCGCTTGAATTGCAAAACTCTTCATCTGCTCTCTTCCTGTGAAGATGCTTTGAGCTGAGGGAGGACTGAGCTAAAATTAGTGAGATGTAAAGACCACACTTAGTAATGAATTATGTATAATCACTAAGCTACAGTAAATTTTCTAATGGCTTCCTAGAAAGTATTTCAAGAAACTACATCCCATGATTTTTGCTGTAGTGGGTATATAGTCTATTTCGTCTTCTTCCAGATTTAAATGATTAAATTATCTCACCACAATGTTTAACCTTCAAGATTTTTGACGGCTTTGTCTGGTAGAGCATATTGTTCACTAATCGCAAGTTTGATGGTTTGATCCCCATCATCTTCAGATGCCAGAGTGTCCTTGGGCAATACACCGAAACTTAAGTTTTCTCTTCAGCTCCACTGGCGTGTGTGTGCGTGCGTATGTGTGACATATCTAACTAAGGCATTATATACTTTACCGTAAATTCAGACCATTTAGTATTTCTTCAGGGGAGTTCTACATTTAAAAACAAACCCACTTTTGACTTTCTGAATAGTCAAAAGTGAAAGTAAACCTTGTAATTCAAACCATGTAATAGTACATTACACAGAGGACTGAAATTACATTTCTCCAAACTCCAAATGTGCAGTATTAAAAAAATGACATAAAACTAATCGTAAAAACTACAAAACTAAGTATAAAAACTTAAATAATTATTTAAATTTAAATTATTCTGCCCGTTTAGCCTTTTATGAACATTTTTTACATTTCTGCGATAGTCTAAAGGCCCGCCCAGGCACACTGGAAGGAATCAGACGGCACTTTTTAAAGGAAACATACCCAAATAAGATGGGTTTTTTTTAACCTCCTGGAGGTTTTTTTTATTAACCTCCAGGCTTAATTTTAAATCACCATGTTCTGTAAAAGTGCAGCAAAGAGTCAGATAAACCAAAATAAATGGTTTAGAGGAATATTAATATATATGACAAATCAGTAATTAATTCCTTAGTTGCACTGGTATTTAAGTGTCTTAAAATGTTAAAGAAGGCAGTTTCATCAAATCAGGTCAGTCTCCACAAGGTGACTCTTCTGTAACTATGAAAGGAAACAGCTGTTGGCATTGTCTTTTTTATTTTTTCAAAGTGAAACACATGGGGATGTTATATTGATTCCCACCCATGGTCCAATTACTGTATGCTGGTTTTGTAAGCTATCCTTGTTGGCCTTTATGTGCTTGTCAGCATGAGGGCCTGCTGACGTCATTGTGTGCATATATACTGATCAATAAGCCAAAGGCAGTGCCGGCGCTCATTTCTCTGGCAGAGGTAGAAGAGATTGATCTGTCAAATCCCATTCGGAGAACACATTCAAGGGGAGCTGATAATCATAGTGATGAATGTTGACAGTGAAGAATTATATTATATTGTGCTATATTTACTTTACAGCAAAATAAAGCAACTAATCTGAACTATAACTTTCTTAATTTGACATCAATTACACATTTAAATAAACTTCACTGACCTAAGCATAAAATCTTGGCAGGGGTAGCTGGGGCCACGTAGACTGATAAACATGCTGTCATTTTTGTGCATTACTTTAATTTAGTAAGATCTTTTAAAAAATCTGTTTATTTGGCGTTTTCAGAATTTTCCCTCATTGTTATGAATTTCTGGCAGTATATGTGGCAGATTTTACATGCAGAAGTCTTTTTTAGTGCATGTTCAGAGACCAGATGACACTTTCTGATCAAATGTCATCACGCTCAGCATGTTGAGGTTTTTGCCTCTAGCATTCATCTTAATTAGTCTGCCTTTCACCTTCTCACCTTGACCTCATGCTGCCACTACAGACTTTGGATTAGACCTGAAAATATGACACATTAATATTGAAAACGTTTGAGCTAATTTAGATTCTTATCATACAGGACCACTAGGATTCAACCTGCATGGTACAGGATACGGCACAACCATCGAGGAACCTTATAAATGGCAAGAAGAATAAGAAGTCCTACAACAGTGCAAAATATGGGCCAAAGCCTTAAAGTACTGGTGCTACTTTGAAGGCAAAGAAGCATCAGGGCTTAAAGGAAAAAATTAAAACCAGCGCTCGATATTTGAGTTCATACTTCCAGATGAATGAAGCTTGTCTGTACACAGAGACACCATCCTACATGCAAACCATCCTGCACTTGATGGCATTGTACTCTAATTTGGCTCAACAGCAGTACTGACCCGTGTTCTTCACATTGAATAAAGTCGTTTCAAAAAAAAAAAATGCAAACCAATAGAATAAATGTTTTATTTTACATATAAGCTTTTTTTCTGCAAAGATATATTCAGATGTAATCCCCTTCTAATCACAAACATTTCAATTTGTAACTGTAATTTAATTTTCTGTGAAACTGCAACAATTATCTCTTTTTTAAATTTCTGTTACTCTAATTTTGTAACTAAAGACATCTGTTTAGTAAGGTAAAGCAGAGTCATTGCAATAGGAGGATGCAAGCAATCATGCTCACATGTCACCCCCCCAACACCCATTGGCCCATTTTGAACCAGGGAGAAGCATGATACATACTATTTCATAAAGAATGACAGAATATAAAGAGTCTAGTCACATTTTTTAAATGATTTGATTTTACACAACAGTAGAGTTCAGCTCCAAATAAAAGCACCGGGGATTAAAACCATTGTTATCGTGGCATGAGGATGACTATATCACGGTGTGTCACGTGCCAAGCAAACGCCCTGAACAATAATCCTTAGAAAGGAGTTAACCCTGATCAAACACAATATACACAATATAATCTAGGATTTCGGCTAGGCTGTCCAAATAAATATTTTCTCCCTACCAAAAAGAAAAAAAACACACACTCATCAATCTGGGTTTTACCAGGTTGTCAAATGAAGCTCAGAGCTTGTATAATCATCCAGGTTGGACATTAAATGACACAACTGTTTACTCACTTCTTATCTGTGCTTTTCAGTTTGTGTTTTTCCACTGAATTTACTGCATTCCCCTGTTGTTGCTCCCATTTATAACCAGAAAATTAAGATTAGTTTAGGGTTTATTTTGCAAACTAATGACTAAGCTTTTAAGTCATGTTTTGACGCATGTTTTTAACCACACAATCCTGAAAATCTCAGCTCTGACGTAACAGCAGTGTGATTACAAAGCACAGATCACAGCTTTGTCACTGCTCTGTTCATAAAGAAATGGATCTGCTGTAAGTTTCTTTAAAGTAACCGCTACAGTTTTAGATGCACACCAGCTGCAATCCTGCACTTAACCAGTTTTTACATGGCTTTAATGTTAGAGATGGAAGATTTTTTTTTTGTCTTGCTTTAGTCTTAAAGTTGAAGACAAGCATGTGCCATTAAGAGACCAAATGAAAAGTTTGAACAGCTTTTTCCCGTTGATGATGAAAGCAAATATAGCATTTTGTCGTCAAGGTAATCTCTTCCTGACATTTTCTACGCAACATGTGTTCAGACTATACAGCGAGTTCAAGTCCTTTAAGTCTTTGTCTCTGCCGAGTGTAACCTCTTGAAGGCAAAGTGGAACACATGTAAACCTCCCAGATCACACGCTCGCACACAGACATAAAAAGCTTCTGCAGCTGCTTTTGGTGCTTTCTGGAATTTTCAGGCTGGCCCTTTCAGCCGGAGATCTTACTTCCTAACTAGCTCTGTGTGTGTGTGTGTGTGTGTGTGTGTGTGTGTGTGTGTGGGAGGGGAAAGGGGCACGGGGGCTTGTTTTTGGGGCTGGAGGACGGCCGCAGTGCTCCAAAGGAGTGCTCTCACGGCGTGGGAACGACGCTTGTCTTTTCTCTGCCTCTCAGGGACTAAAGTAGGCCAAAGAAGGGCTGAGGGGAGCCAGCTTTCTCCTCCAGATCCAACTTTCTCTGCCCCGGCTACAGAAGCAAAGCTTTGGAGCCGGGACAGGGGGATTTGTAGGAGTGAAGCAATCAGGCTGGTAGGAGTTCCTGTGCTGCGTGAGAAGATGGGCAGCAGCTGAGGAGATTTTCTCCCAGCCCGGTTGAACAGCAATAGGAGTCAACTGGGCAGAAATGTATCACTCTGGCAGTGAGGAGTCAGATCTGGTAAGTTTGTATAAACATGCTTTCTGCTGTGTCCTTTTCTGAGCCTAACTGCTCTTTACTTTGAACAAAGAGGGAGGGCTTGCTGGAGAATGGAGGTTATCAATGTGATATTTAAAGAGATATGATCACACACAACTCATATTTTACTCCACTAGTGTTTTAACAGAAAGTTGGTGATAATCTTTCTCAAGTTGCACATGCTAACGCTCATGCACAGAGCTCTTTTAAGACAAAGAGACACATGTGAGCAACCAGTGTGATTTTGCGAGCACCGCTGCACAACCACTGCTAGCCTGTAGTGAGGAAATGAGAGGGTGTTTAACAAATAGGAAGAGGGAACGAGAGTCAACAGTCAGGAAGCGTAAGGTTTTTATATACAGAGACCGGTAGAGAGCACATAACCTGGCTCAGCTTTAAACTTTTAAGGTATAAATGAGTAAATGTCATATCCATGGAACTTTGTAGTTAGTATTTCAAATATTTCCTGTTCTGGTTGTGTGTGCTTCGTGTCTGTGGGTGAATGAAATGATTGTGAAAACCTTTAAATATTTTCCTTTGACAGTAATCAGTGGTTGTAATCACTATTTATGACTAATCAGCAATAAAATGTTGTTTTAATAGCACCCATCCTAACTAACAGGATTCAGACTTCGGGAACTTTATTTCAAGTTCTGGTGAAGATGCCAAACTCGTCAACAATACCAAATGTATCAGGTTAAATTTTAAAGACACTGAAAATATTTCCATTTGATGTAACACTTAAAGCAGAAACGTTTGATGTCCAGTTTGAATATTTCACACAATCTAAACATCATTCCATTTTAAAGAAGTTGGAACATGATAATATAGATTATATTTTGCATGGATGATACTGTGAGCATTGCAACAAGTTGCAGAAAACTGAGGGGATTAAATTCAAAACCAGCAAGGAATAAAACTGATTAATTAATTAATTTTTAATTTTTATTTTTATTAATTTTTAATTGTGCCAAACCAGACAAATTAAAAAATCATAGCCGCAACATTAAAATCACTTTCCTTACGATGTTCTGTCAGATCAGCTCTGCTCGTCTGAGGCATTGACATGGGACTTGTGGGGGTGTCTTGTAGTGTGTGGCACTAGGATATCTAGTACAGTGGGGTGGGATCTACTTCGATCAGGTTTGTTCTAGCACATTCATGGATGCTCACTCAGCTTGGGATCTGAAGAAGTTTGACTCCAGTGTCTGCATGTTGAGCTTTTGGTCATCTTCCTTGAGCAGATTTTGTGGTGTGGCATCCTAGAGGGAACATATTCCCATTCACATGCATTCCAAGACCAACGCTTTCCCAGCAGAGCGTTGCAGCAACGTTAATGATGTGGCTGACGGGTGTTTATTATTCATCTTTACACTGTACATGGGTGGATGTTCTGACTTTTTAGTTGGTTTGTATTTTTATGGCTATATCATAAACTACCTGATTAGCAACTTGGTTGTCTTCATTTAGGTCTTGGTTACTCACACACATACACACTCTTGCTTGATTACATGGTGTTTGTTCATGATTTGTGGCGTAAACTTGTGACTGACTGAACCTACTCTCTACAACTGCCTCGACTCGGCTTGTCAAGCAACACCTTCTCTATCTTTTCCAAGTGTTTAAGTGTTAATGTGTGATTTTCTGTGTGCCACTGAGAGCCATGGATAGGTGAGTTTACAGGCCTGATTATGAAGAGCTGCTTGGAAGATAAGAGGGTTAGGACATGTTAATTTGAAGGACAAAGTACAACACTGTGTTTAACATGTAAAGGTAAATATTGTAGAATAAAAATTAGCCAGCTGTTACCGTGCACACCAACTTTATTGAAAAATTGTATACAGAGTCAGGGTTTAGGTGTGATAAATTAGACCTTTAGCATTTCACTAACCCTGTGTGTACATAGATTTGGGGGCTTTCTTTCCTCAGATAAAATTTGAATATATAGCAGGCTATAGTGTGGCATTTTTAAGGGTTTTTTTTGTTGTATTTAGCACAGAAATAGTTGGTAAATCCCAATTTATTCCCAACAGTTGTTCGGAAATTAGTTATGAGTATATCATTTGTCAATGCACAGAATAAAATAAATGAGGCAAAATTATTTTACTTGTGCACAGTCCTAGTTATTGTATGGTTTGTTTTACGCCATTGAAGATGGTTAGCAGCTCTTTCTACTCTCTGGGCCAGTTCTCATCAATCATCTGTCTGCTTTCTACACCAGGAAACTGCCAGAATATTGATGACGCAAGCACAAAATAGCAGTACAGAGCAGCCCCCAGTCCTTTTAACTGTATCCCCTTTATTGGATATTTCATACAGTGATGCTGTTTCTCCACAAAGGAGCCCGAGTGTGAAGCGGGAGGAATAAACTAGATCTCGCTGTGAGGGGATTCACTGCTAATGAGAGCAATGGCTCTCAAAGGACTTTTGCTGCTGGTTGCAGGTAAAAATTTATTAGAGGAAAGGGATTAGCACATAATCTTCAGTTTTAGGGGACCCGTTACTCTGCATTTGCCTTGGTGTGGTGGTGTTACAGGAATGGTGGAGCAGAATTGGAGCAAACATCCCAACAGTACTTGTTCATTTGTAAGTCATGTAGTCATAACAGCTGAGCAAAGAACAGCACCTAATAAGGATGAATGAGTATATGTTTATGGGCAGCCGCTGGCCTGTTATCAGACAGAAATGTCAAGTCGTTATACTCCACTTCCATCTTGAGTCTGACACTGTGTCTACTCTGAGCAGGTGGGCATTTTTCTCCAACCAGTCTAGAGACTCTTGAATTTAAGATCAGTCTAGCCAAGTAGTGCTTTAGATGTAAGATTCAACTCACTGTCATTGTGCACACAAGGCACACAATGAAAGGTCAGTGTGTTTGCTCTTAAATTTGTGCTGCAATTTGTTTGAAATTGTGTCTGCTTTGGCTTTGATTTATTTTTAGTGTGTGATATTTTTTTTTATATATGTGTGATTGTGATTATAATTGCAACAACGTCTGCTGTTGCTCTTTAATTTCACTGGTTACCTGGTTTCTATTAATTATGCTATGTATTCATAAAAAAAAATTTTAAAATGCTGATATCCAGAGTTTGCTGGGTTTCTAAGAGAAGTAAAAACATTTGCTATTTACTAACCAAGCACAAGGTGCCCAAACCAAGCTAACATTGGCTGCTTAAAATATCTGTTTTATTGGTTTTTATTTGATGGTGTTAATCTCACCCATTGTGCTGCGTCTTCCTTGCAGCATTCATTGAGACCAGTGGTTTTTATTTCGTTCTTAAAATCAAAAGTAGCTGTTTCATATCGCAATGCTAGACAAAGAAATCAACTTGGTGGAGTGGACAGATTAAAAAAGTCTGTGATGAGCTACGAGAAGTGTTCTAACAGTACAAAAACTCAAATAATAAAGTCACTTGGGAAGGTAGAGGAGGAGGTAGAGCAGGTTACCTACTACAGAGGGTTGGTGGCTCGATCCTTGGCTTCTCCAAAAGTGTCCTTTGGCAAGATACTGAAATCCAGGTTGCTCTCCGATGTGTGTTTGTAGTGTGAATGTTAGATAGAAAGCGACCCAACCAGTTGCAACAGATGGCTGCCCTTTCCTGACCCTGCTTCAGTCTGAGGTCTCTATTAAAAGGAAGAGACCACAGACCCCCTCACTGTGGCCAAGTGCCTGCTCATAGGCGATCATCATGTTCATGGTGTTCCACATCTTATATTGTAGGTTCTTTAACTTAAAAAAATTTACCTATAGTTGAATGTTCTTGTAAACAAACAAAAGTTTCTCTTTTTTTTATCATTTCCTTTCAGTACTGTAAATTTTGCCAATATTTTGGTCTTAATCTATGTGAGCAGTAATGAAAGTTTGGCCTGTAAATACGGCATCTCTGCTTTCAAGGCTTCCTGCCATGCAAGTTTCTAACTAGCCTTTAATCATGGTGCACTCTGGGATCCTGTCATGTAATCGACAGCCAGTGGGTCCATCACCTCGATGGGATGATGCACTTATCTAATGCACTGGCACATGGAATGCTGGGTAAACACTTTTTTCAGAGGCCTGTCAGTGTCACCTTGACGTCCATGCAGCCAATCTCTCTTTTGCCACGCCAAAGGGCTCGATACTCCTCCCCCCTTTCTAAATCTCTCCTTATTTCTTTGATGCACACTTCCGTTTTCTGTTAAAATGTAGCAGCAGTCTGTTTGTTTAACTTTCTTGCTCACTTTGTATTCGTTCCTGTCTTCTGCGTTAAATATTAGTGACCGTTCCTTGAAGCGGTCACACATCTCTCACACTTGTCTGCCATGTCTGCTCCCATTGTCTCTCTTTGATGAAGGAGACGCTGTTTGTGGAACGATGATTTAATTGACTTTGTGTAGTGGCTTTGAGTGAAGTGGCAGTGATGGACAGATGGCTGGGAAAAGAAGCTTTGGTCCTAGCCAAGAATGAGTCACGCCAAGCCTGAAACTCCTAGCACACTCGCTCAGCCCATTGTCAGCCCGCTGCAGTCAACTACAGTCCGTCTGCCAGAGCTGTAGATGGCTTGGCACACGCAGTAATCTTCATTCATCGCAGGATGTGAGGTACAGTATGATATACTGACCACAGTACCTCAATTTTAAGATGATTTTTGCTTTTTAGGACCAACAACATTTGCTTTCTCATAATTCCTAAATAACCATATGTCCACATACCCTCCAACGTTGAGTGTTTGTTACTCATTTCTGATTGAAGATAACCACACACATGTGCACACTCAGCCTTCATTTTTGCCTCATACACACGTGCAAAGTTTCACAATTATATCTTGCACAATCGCCACAATATACCACCAACAAAATCTGACATGTGAGCATCAGCTTTCAAAAAAATGCCTGTCAGGTGAATAAGCCTGAGTGAACACACCACAATCAGCAGTTCATCACAAAAATGCTATCTGGTCTCACCCAACTGGGATTGGAAATAGCTTGAAGGCTTGACTGGCAAAATGGGTTCTCTCATGATCCTTATCCCACTAATCTTCCATAAAATTAAACCACTATCAGCGGGGTACTATTACACTAATTCCAAATTTTAAAAGATAGAAATAACTCATATGGCAAGAAACAAACACATTAAAAATCCAGACCTGTGGCAGGGGTGTAAATTGGGAAGGGGCCACAGATAGACAGAGGAGCAAGCTGAAAACAGTACCTTCAATGCTTTCCCAACTAGAAATCAGTCACTAAAGGCACATCACCGTTCTCCTCACCTTCAGCAGCAGAGTCAAGAAAACACAATCCACTGGGAATCCCGAGAGAGATGAATGAAGCAGAGTAAGGTCAGGATGAAATGGGAAGAAAAAGGAAAAAGGTGAAATGAAGTGCAAACAGGAAAGGGGTCTGTGAGAGGATATTTAGGGAACTACAAGGACAAGGGACATCAGTGCAGACATGAGTGAGAGTGCAGCAGTGCGCCTCAAGTTAGGTCACAGAATCGAGAGTAGAGTCTATGTAAGACTTAAGGTCAAACTGACTAAAAAAGGACTGAGAGCACTTTATAGCCTGCATAGAGAGCCTTTATGTTCTGCATGACTAAAGTGCTTCTTGTTTTTTCCCATAGTGGACATGTATAGAGTAGTAGTAGCAGACTGTAGAAATGAAAATAGAAGCTTTCAGATCATGAAGAGATTCCCGGGTGTAACGGCTTCGTCCTGTGTAAGTGATTCTGTCAGATTTGAGAGACAGAATCAACTGACTCAGCTTCCTCTTTCACTGTGGCTATTTCTACTGATTTTAATGCTCCAATGTAATTATCTCCATGCTGTCGCTCTATTTAGAGGTCAGTGGTGGTCTTGCAGCAAGTACTTCTGCCTAAATAAATCAATAAGGGTGATCTAGATATTTAAGGACCTCTCCACCTCAATTTCTCTGTCTCTGTGTGCTGCTTTCAAAAAGCCACTCCTCACACGAAACCCATTCTCTGCTGCTAGAAGTAGTTCAAATTATTTCAGTGTAGTTTCCATATATAAGAAAAATAAATGTTGGTATTCAGTGAGATTAAGAGTCTAAAGCCATCTGAGCAGCTCTAAATCTCTGTATTAAATTTCATGGCACAAGTTGTCCAAAATCTGCCAATTTAATTTCACTAAGAATTGTGAATTTCAGTCTCATGTTGGCGCTTGACATGATGTCAGGACCTAACTGGATACATCTTCTGGGAAACACAGATGTCTTGAACAATTTTTGAAAATCCTCCTAGTCTATGTTGTGACAACTCGCAGCATAAATGAAAATACTTGACCTGTTGGGGATGCTCCAAGCAGAGTACCAGCATTTGAATTCCTAGAGCCATGCTGTTTAGTACTCAAGTGTCTGATATCAAATTTGATGACAAATGTGATGTGATACGTGGCTTTTTCCAGAGCATCAAACACCAAGCCTCCCTCAGATGTTTGTTAGCAGTACACCAAATCTCCAGCTGCTTTTAACAGAGCTGTGATTCCCAGTCTGCTGGGTGAGCCCAAATAGAGTAAATCCCCTTATAGATCAGAGTGACATCATAGTGCTGTTAGATTATTATTATTATTAGTGCCCTGTGTGTGGTGACACAGTGCTTTCAGTATCAGAGGTCAGATGTGTCAGGCAGCTGGAGGCTTGTTCTGTCGCTGTGAGTTTCCATCAGAACGCAGCCTTCACAACTCCACCAGCCTTCTCTCCGGGCTCCACAGCTCCACGTTCAGAGCATCTGTGCCCTGCCCTTAGAGCTCTGCAGGCCAGTGTCAACCCACCGGAACGAAACATATGTCACCCTTGCATGATTTAATAGTGCTATGGATTGATCTACTTAAATGCTGCATTTGAGAAAATAACATGTTACAAAGGTTTTCATCAAAGCTTTTCCTTTTAAAGTCAAATTTTGATTGTCCATTGGCTTTTCTTTTGTGCACTATTTCCATCCATCTGCTTTCAAAATATGACCTGCCTCGTTAGGATAATTGGCCTTAACAGTATAAAATTCATCCTCCAGCCTTTTTCGTCGTGTAAGGTGTGTCACGAAATCCCGGCATTGTATTGGAAAGACCTCTGGTAAATGGATTCCTGTCATTTATTGCTTATGAGAAGCACCAATGATTAGCATGTCATCCTAAGATCTACAGTTACTGCTCCTCAGGGAGTCATTGCTGGTCATGAGCCAGCAAGCCTGTTTAAACCGCTGGTCCCACAGTTTGACCCCTATTTCAGATGACCTCACACAACCCCGTGACAGGTCACAATGGCACACACATCATGTGTCAGCAGTGCAAGGGTAAAACTATTCTGAATAATCCTTCTGCTGTGTTTAACTTCAGCTACTCCTATATGAGGATGGGAAATTTTTAATTAACGCTTTAATTATTCTCATCTGTCCTTTGTGGCTTTGCAGTGCTCCGCTCACATGTAATGAATCAGTGCTGAACTGACAGGAGAGGATTTAGAGCAGCTTTCACCTCACAATCCCTGCTGCTGAGACCAGAGTGAGGAGGACGTGATTAAAAAAGATACAGTATATTTATCTTATTTCCGCATAGTTCGTACAATGCAATGTTAATTATTCTTCACATTTTTTCCTATATAATGTCCATGGTAGGCATTTGTTAAAACCACAGATATTAAACTTTATGTATATGCCAGGGAGTGTGTACAAAACCACTAACCTCAAAGGAGAGGTTATACAAAGAAAAACAAGCTGCATTTGTGTTTCATTAATGTTGAAAACACTGCTTTCTTTTCTTTTTTCTTTTTTTTTAGAATTACATGAAATAATATGAAAATCGATGCGTTCAACATGATTATCTACAAGCCTGTTTCTTAATTAATTCCTTAAATAAAAAGCCAAGTGGTTCAAAGGCAAAGCTTCTTTTAGGGACTCCCCGAGCAGCTGACCTTGAAGTGACAATGATGCGGAAAATACCCACAATTAAAAAGCTGATAGCAACAAATTTCTGGCATTTTTGCTTTGAACTGGAAATGATGAATTTACTCTCAAAGTGGTTAATTTATGTCAGTTAATCATTTGATAACTTCCAGCTCGACCAACAGTTTGTTTGTTTACTTTGGGGGGATTTGAGCACAAGCAATGTTTGTTATATTGCACACTGAAACACTATATTAGTAAATGTGTAAAATTGGCTGTTTCCGATTCCTTAAATGCGAAGGTTTGTTTCTTTCCCCTTTTCATTACATCGTTGTGAAAAATGGATCTTGGATGGATCTTAGGATTGCATTGGGTTTTTGGACACTGCAGTCAAAACCAGCATAATTTTTTTCCAGAGGAGGGAGTAAAGGTTTGAGACATAATGCAAGAATAGATATGAATGTAATAAAAATTGCAGGATCAACAATGCATTTGCATTTTAACTTGGACTTTGGATTCTTGAACAGGTGGTGGCATCAATTTCAGCAGCTGTAAACAGCTCATATCACAGTATTAATGTAGCGTTTGCACATAAAGACGTTTGCACGGCACACGGTTGGCATATAAATGGTATCCAAATAGCACATGCACTGTCCAGCACTGTTTACTGCAGAGACACAAGGAGCAGATGGACTGACCGTGAGGGGTAGCTGAAGGAAAAAAAAGAGGGGAGTGGCAGAGGAGGAGGAGGAGGAGGAGAAGAAGGAGGAGAAGGGGTGGGTAGAGACAGAGATAGAGAGGCAGAATCACTGAAGTAGTATAGGAGGGCTTGTGAAAGGGAGTGAGCAAGACAAATACTGACAGACTGAGACAGAGAATGAAAAAGGGAGAGCTTCCAGCACCTTAAAGGCAGCAGCAGCAGCTTCATTAGCATCAGGAGGAGAGTCGGTCACATGCAGCCACACCGGGACTCATGTAGATAAACTGCTTTTACCCATCGCTTATGGAGCAGCAGCACTGGGAGCCTACAGCGAAGCAGGACAACAAGGCTGGAGCCAAAGCTTGAAGGAGAGGATGAGAAGCAGCACTGCAACCTGACTCACACCAGGAGTCAGTCTCAGCACCTGCAGCGGCAGTCTGAGCACTCCGGCTATCAAGGAGACTGGGGCAGACAAGGAGAGAGCTGCTGAGATTATGCGCGGGGCAGAGAGCTCCTGTGGATTCCCCATCTTCAGCAACAGCAGCAGCAGCAGAGGGGGCAGGAGCTGTGGCTCTACAGACAGCAGCCAAGCTATCTGGAGCTGCAGACAAACAAGGAGCTCTGCCTCTAAAGCTATTCATTTATCCAGAGATGAAGGTAGCACTTACAGCAAAGGTGTAACAGGAACCAGCTGTCCATGTAGCCACAGTGTTGAATGTACCTGTAGCCAGAGCAGTGAGAGTAGCTGCAAGGTGACCACAGCAGTGCAGTTAGGTGTAATTGTAGTAGTACCAGGGGGGCAGTGGCTCAGGACCCTGAATGACCAGTGTGGCTGATGAAGGCCACCTGGATCCGCTTGCTGAAACGAGCCAAAGGAGGTCGTGTCAAGAGCTCCGATGCCTGTGTAAGGGGACTTTTGAGTGTGTTTACATGAAAATCAGTGTCTTTTGTGTACGTGCACTTGTGTTTTGTACATCTGTGCTTCCTTTGTGCATCCATCCATCAGTCAGAAGCGCTAGGGTCACTGTGGCATGGTTATGTATTGCCTGGTGATGATGAGGAGTTGGGTGGTGTTATCAGTTATGGCTGTCAGATTCTGGGCAGAGCTCCATATCACCTCCCTCTGACCTACTGGGACGGTGTTCTCGATCGCGCCTCGTCTTTAACAGAGTAATCATATCGGCCCAGGTATGCTCACCTGCACTTTTCAATTGAAAAAAAAGGTTTATAATCCAGTAAATAAATACTATAGGACATCTATACCCTTATGAGAAGCACCTTTTCCCAAAGAAGTAATGCATAGGTAAAGATGTTTTGAAAACCACAGGAGGCTGATTGAGAGCAAATGAAGCCCATACATACTTAATTAACTTGATTTAAAATGAGCTGTTTATCTCAGGTACGCAGCGGGAGGCGATTGATGGCAAGCAGGGCTTTGTCTTGGATGGAGGACATAAATATGAATAACCTTGTGTTATCGACAGCCAAAACATTCATGTTGTTTCTATGCAACAGTGAGGTAACATAAGTGGAGAGGAGGTATGAGCCTCCTTCGTATGTATGCGATGGCTGGATAATTCTAATCAGGCACAGAGTGAGGGAGGCTATTTTTAGCTCAGACAGAAACATGGTGCAGTGAGATGAATGAAAGACCTTGTGTGGGTGTCATAGTAGCGTGCAGGTAAGCATAAGACTCATGCTGTCTTCCCTTAGTTAAAAACCCCCCTGTTTCACTTTTATATCCTCATAATTAAGTAAAACTGGAACAGATTGTTGATCTGCATATACTGATATTTTCTTGAACACCCACAAATAAAATCCTAAAACTTTTTATCTTATATTTGCGTGTTTTTCACACGTATTTCTCTTTTTATTTCAGTCGCAACGCCAAAGCGTGGCTATTTTATATTTAGTCCAAATATATCTACGGTCAAAATCGTGTTACTTAGTCATTATTTAATAAACTGTGCCACAGAAGAGTCATTTCAAAGAAAACACTGAAACACTCTAACATCTCTAATATTTTTAACCACATAAATAGTACATCTAAAACTGAAGGGGAAAAAAACAGGTGAAGTTGTCGTGCTAAAAGTTGTGTGAAAGATTTTAATTGTTTTTGATGAGGCATTCTATCCATGGCACCCTTTTCTAATGTAAGCTGCAACTAATGTTAGATGCATGGCTAAAACAAAATCAAATTCACACGCGTATATCAGAAACAATATATTCCAGCTTATTGTTTTCACTATCAGGTTGCTGTTGCTGGAAATTCTCTGCAGCTGTGTTTGATGTGGGACTTCAAAATAGCGAATACTATAAAGTGGCTTGTAGTGCATTGCTTCAAAGAAAGGTGTTGTTGAACAACTGAAATACTTTGATAATGCGAAAATGGAGCTCTGTCTGTTGTTCTAAATGCTAATTTTGGGGAATGAGGCTCCAGTGGCCCCATCTCTTTGTGACGGTATTGCAAGCTCCTTCGATGAAGCACAGGGAGAGTGGAAAACCGCCCTGCTGGTACCACCTCAGCTCATGATTTGATGTGGTTAATCTACTTTAGAATGGCATACATTCCACAATTATAAGTTATATTCATATAAAGGTCATTTGTAGCAAATGGTTGAGCTAACAAAACATTTCATGTGTTTGCTTGTTTTGTTTTTTCCTCCTCTTGTGCTTGTAATAGCTTTCACAAATGGCAGAGACCAGTTTTTTCATGGTTGCATCTATGAAGATTTTTTTAACTGTAGAAAAAGAGTAATCCATCTGTTAGATGGTTTATCCAGCAAGCCTGAAAACGTTCCTTTTTCTTTTTAATGTTTTTGTAGTTTGTGAGCAGAGTGTTATTCATGTATATTAAAGAAGACCAGTATTACTTTATCTTCAGTAGTTGTTTTAATGTGCGTGCTTTCATTCAGCATCTAACAGCTTGTTATATGTTAGTTTTGGTGTAATGGTATGCACTCAATGCACTGTGCTCAGGAGTGTATGCAAGGTAGACTTGAGTGTATGTGAGTCTGCATGTTTATGAGTAGATTTGTGGCAACCACATATCACACAGACATACCGGGATCTGGTGTTCCTCAACATTTCCCCCAGTGTTTGACACAGAAATATGACAACAAATCTACAGGCAAGCAGCTAAGCGAGAGCTAAGTATAGACAAAGAGCTGCTATGATGTGATTGTAAGAAAGACAGTTTGTGTCCTTTGGCACTTTTTCTCAGAAAAAGAAGAGGTGTCAATGAGTTGCTGTGGATTAGACCAGCATAGCCTTTGTGCTCAGGATCTGATGAAATCAGCTGAGATTCCTTTCATGATAAGAGTTTAACACGTCAGTCTGTGCGGGGGTGTTCGCACATTTGTAAGTTGCACAACCTCCAAAGTTTAACATTTCTTCAAAGCGCGAGGGCACTAAAAAGCAAATAAAGTTTTCCTCAGTGTGTTCAAGATGCTAAGAATCCTACCACGTCTTGGCTGATAACACCTGTCATTTTAAAGTGCAAAACCAAACGGACAAGCTTGTGTTTCTGTGCCGTTGTGTCACCGAGTTATCGCTGCTTGTGTCTTCTGCAGGGTTCGGCCGACTCCTACACCAGCCGTCCATCAGACTCCGATGTGTCCCTGGAGGAAGATAAGGAGGCAGTGCGCAGAGAGGCAGAGCGACAGGCTCAGGCACAGCTTGACAAGGCCAAGGTTGGTATCCTGAACCCAGCAGCGCTAAGGTCATTCTTTGTCCAGTGATGACCCACTAGCCTCTACAGCCTCTAACAGTGGTTTGTCAGGAGGAGCGTTTTACAAATTACACCAAGGGGGGTTTCAGAATGTAAGCAGAACATCCGACATGAATGCGTTTCTTCATAATGTCTTTGTAGGTTCTCAGTCATCTAGGTCATGGTATTCTAAAGTGTTTTGTGTTCTCAGACCATCTCTCTTCTCTTTCCAAAATGTGAACATATCTATCCTCAAAAGAGTGTCCCTTTTTCTTTCAGTGTAAATATACAGCTGAGTCCTGTCCTGAAGAGCTCTTCTGTCTTGTGCCATGCACCTGTGGAATGGCTGTTTGGTTCCTCCTATGTATCAGTCCAAACCAGTGGCGGATGCTGGTTTTTCAAGGAGGGGAAGCTCAATTTCGGCCTACATCATAAAATGTGTCGGTTTATTTATACGTAAATTCTACCTTCCATTCCTTTACAATAAAATGATCTGTGACCCTGTCATACCAACAAGGCTTCTTTTCCAGGGACTTGACTAGTGTCCTCTCAATGGCCAGCAGAGCTAGGCTGCTTAAACGGCCTTGGCCCATGGTGATGCGGGTGTAAGACTTGAGCCGCTTTAAACAGGAGAAGCTCCTCTCTACACCTGCAGATGTAGCTCCAATCGTGGCCACTAATGAACAAGGCAAAGAAAATGCCGCTAAGAGGATTAGGAAAGTCAGCTCAGAAAAGAATGAAAATTTTTAAAAAATGTTTTCACGGATGTTTACACCTGATTTGCTCATTTCGCTGTCAATCAAAAAGGGATTCAGCCTCAGACAGGTCATCCAATCATTATGCAGAAGCTGAGCGTCCGGGCCAGCCGAGGTCAGCCCACTGCCCCATAGACCCCCAGAGAC
>VUQK01031308.1:5165-16691 GCA_015106715.1 Bujurquina vittata
CTGTTTGTTACACACTATAATGCTGTAATGTAGTTGCCACCAGTTACCGTGGCAGGAGCACTCATCACATTACAGATATATTCAATTAAACATGACGGCCCGTGAAGGTGCTGCAGGTTTACAAAGTGAACAAAGAAAGAAACTCAATTTTTAATACTTCTTTCAGCGTTAGCTTTAGACTTCAACATTTTCAGTCAGAAAGCCATAGAAATACAGAGGTCCATAGTCATACAGCTCTGCACAAAACACCACACATCACTTTCACGTAGTTTTTCTTCTCTCCCATCTGTGATATGCAACATTGAAATGTTTGTCAAAATGTTGTAATTAATGGGACTCAAAACGATCAGACTTGTATTAGATGATTGCACATCTAATACAAGATTATGTACCGACATAATGTTTTGCGTTCTGCTGCACACCCTGCAGGTCAGCTGCAGACCTCACGTTTCTGCCTGAGCTGCCAGATTTATCTAGGACTGTGAAAAGTGTCAGAATTCAAAATTCACCAGAGAAAAGACTGAAAGAGCGACAGAGAGGAGACACACGCAGGAGAGCTGTAAGCAGCACGAAAGAACTGATGAAGATGGCCAGACAGACGACTCTATGTTCTTAAATTCAGTCGGACACTTGATCACTTTTGCTCAGTTACCGCTGAATAATATAAACTTTACACTGTGAAACAAATAACTCAAACGCGTGACTGACGCGCTCCGCTACTTAAATATCACTACACCTCTGTCCAGTATCATACACTGTCGGATATACTGCTGTGGCTGTGTGCGTCTTTAATAAGCACAGCCGTAAACAGGTATTATAAACCCAGACAGTCTTGATTTTTTTCCTGCATATGACCGATCGCAGAAATTGAGAAGTTCAGCTGTGACCTGGAGACGAGAGCGGAGCATCCACCGCGGCGGCACGCGTCACGTGATCATCCTGTCTGCTGCTGGCCGAGGGAAGCGTGTTTGGAGGTAATAAAAACATATTTTCGTACGTTTTTACAAGTTAAGTTTGTGTATTTTAGGGAATTTTAATTATATATTTATTCTCTTTTTTGGCGAAGCACTGGGTCGCTGGCTTCTTTGTTTCGCTTTCTCGAGGTTGTGAAGGATGTCTTTTCGCGAATTTTTCTGTTGTCTTGTTTCCCGGCGAGCAATGTCGGGATGGGATTGTGCTTCGCTGCGAGGCCTTTTCTTTAGATGTGTTGTTAGCCAGTTAGCGTGTGGTTTACATGTCTGCGACACCTCCAATGTAAAGGCATTTGTCGTAATAGGGCTGTGCGGAGCTTTAAATGCATATAAGGCTTAAAAGAAGCTAGTTAGACGGTCGTTGGTTATCAGCTGGGACCAGATTTATTATTAGCTATCATTAGCTATCCGCATCGTTTGTTCAGTATCGATGCTACGCTGTCAGCGTTAGCATGTCTGTGGCTAACTTCAGTTCTTGCTAGCGAGGACAAAGGGGACTATAACAACGAACGCACGAAGTCGGTCAGTATTGAATCTAAAACGACGCTACGTGAATCTGATTTATTTTTTTGAAAAAGCTGCATGGGACGCTAGCGTTAGTGAAGGATCCCATTGTCAAACTCAAAATGTAAAGTATCCCAACATCCACGGGCTAATGTTAGCATTGGTTCAAAACAACCCTTCGCTTCCCTCGCTACTGAAATAATCTGCAGCTAAATGCAATTTACATAGTTGTAAGCAAATAGATGGTAATATATGTAAACGTGGCTTCGAGCAACTCCTGTCTGATTTGTTGTTTTTGGCTACCTAAATAAATGCAATAGTAACTGAGAAATACTATTATTGGATTATTGTTTTGTTATTGTTTGTGCCCCGCATCGTCGATACTCATAATCGTAATGACATGTTAATATTTTTATTAAACATAGATCCAGCATAGATTCTCAGAGGCTTAAAGATTTTTTTTCAAAAACAACTAAAATTCTTTTTGAAGCTTGTTCGCCCTTGTGCATTAAGCTTTGTTCAGTCCAGTAGCCAATGGCAGCTTTGTATTTGCAAACGTCACTCAGGCACTTGCTATTGTTCTCTGACATAAAACAAATGGGTCAGTGGGGACATCTGTAGTTGTTCTTATGATTGACACTATAGTGAAAATTTGCAACACAGACTACTGAGAAGTTATTTGTCAGTTTGTTTATGGATTAATAAAGTCCTCCTCGTTGAAGTGCCTGTGACAGTGTTTACTATGTGCTATTAAAATAATTAGCTGGACTCAGAAGTTTAAAAAAGAACTCGGAATTTCACTGCAGAAGTTTGGTGCTTGGGGTGTCTATATAAGTGACAGTTGCTTTAAACTATCTAGCAAAGCAGGGGGTGTTGGGTCAGGGTGTGGAGTGTTTGTTCTGCCTCACACACAGAGTTCTGTGCTGTTTGTAAGAGGACACTGGGTTGCTTTCCCTCCTTGACCCAGATTTTCAGCAAAGCTGTTGCATCACCAGGCCAACTGTGGAGCTTACAGCCTCCATAAGGGGAGTATTCATAATTGTCCAATAAGGCTTAGGTATACCCGCAGTACATACTTCTGGCATTCGACACTTAGACTTATTTAAGAGAAAAAACAAACAAACACTGAAGCTCTGCTCTAACTGCATAGTAACTGCAGTGTTATTTTCAGTTCCGTGCACTCATCAACACATGTTTTGTTTTCCTTCTGCAGATTTTTCTATTTTGTACATACAGAGTTTTGTATATACTGTATATGATGAGCTCGCTGGGCGGCGACAAGGCCCGGGGCCCTCGGGAAAAAGCGCTGCCAGCTGCCACTCACACAACACAACCGCAGAAACAAATACAGGTAAGCAAAGCCCCAGCAAACATAAAAACACATTTCCTTGAACCGCTGACATTTTAAGACAAAGAAAACAAAAACAACACAACCATGATACACACATTGTCTAATAGTCTGTATTGAAGAGGATTTTCTTTTGTTTTGATTGCAGCTTCACAGAAACACTTTTTTATTGTAATATTAAGGGTCTGTCTGTGAAGCTGTAATTTCAGACAATTCAAAACAGAGCAAACATTTGAATTCGTCCCATGTACAACATATTTACTTTGTTCATTGTTTTTCTCCTGGTAAAAACCTGTCTCTGCGCTACAGGCTACTGCTGAGCAGATCCGACTTGCTCAGATGATCTATGACAAGAATGATGCTGATTTTGAGGACAAAGTTAACCAGGTTAGTGACACTTGGATACCTGCCAGATAGTGCAGGGTTTATGTCTGAATTTTAAGCAGAGATAGGTCTTCTGTGAATCTACGTAGTGGATTTTGTTACTTGACATTTCTAATGTGCATGTTTTTTGTTGTTTTTGTTTTTCCAAGCTGATGGAAGTGACAGGGAAGAACCAAGATGAGTGCATGGTAGCGCTCCATGACTGCAATGAGGATGTTAGCAGAGCAATCAATTTCCTCCTGGAGAGCAACACAGACATGGTAAATGATAACGTTAGGTGAACTTAACCAGAATAACTGGAAAGTACTCATAAAAGGCTTCTAATCTACTTCTGACTCTTCAGAATAACATTCCCTTGAGAATTTAAGGGATGTGCATTGTTTTTCCATTTTTGAGACCTTTATATAAGTTGCCAAAACCTTTTTAACAAATGAAACGTGAAAAGTTTGTGTTATTTATTAATAATGGCATCATCCAGGTTTGTTAACTATTGTTGTGTATACACAGGCTGTGTAGTGATACGTTCAGTACTGCTACTTTCAAATCTTAATGCCTGCTTATAGTGGAGTGTGTGCCACTGGTCTGCTTTTAAAGAGAGCTATATTGAGTAAAACAGAGTAATCTCTGTTCTGTCAGATATGCAAAGGACATGTGGAAACAAAAGCTGAAGCACTTCATTTGGTTTACAGCCTGTCCTGCTACAAGTCCAATTTCAACATTTCCTGTTTTCTTTACCTTAGTTATGAACTAATAAGCCTTTTTATCACATACCTACTGCTTAAAAAAATATGTAAAGTTTAGCAACTTGCTGAGGAGATGAACAAATGTGGAAAACTGTGGAAGATAAATTCTGAGGCGGGGAAAAAAAAGCCTTGACACTTGATACTTCCCAGTGAAATCAGTCTCTAAATTCTCCTTTGTCCCTCTGTGTACTGGCTCTGTGTAATTGCTGACTTTTTGGCTAACATCAACTATTGTACACATTTTTCTCAATGTTCTGTTTAGAGAGCAAGGTCAAACAGGCCACCAAATGCCTGACAAAAACTTGGGTGGTGTTATGCGTTGTATCTGAACGTCTCAGCATCTTTGAAAGATGCCAGCTGGCACAGATGTTGAGGAAGGACTGTAGAGCTGGGCCGCTGGTATTGTTTTAGTTTCACGGAAGCCCAAAAATAACAAATACTTGTTTTTCCCCTTTACCTGGAACACTCTGCTGTTATCACTATAACCTAATCCGATACCTACGCTGATCTAAACGGTGCCATACATAAAAGGGACACTTGTGAAGTATTTTTCTTATGAGGGAAAAGTAGTTGCAGCATAAGGAAGATTCTGTTAACTATTTTATGTAATTAAATTAAAGCATAGTGTAATATTATTTTGCAAAAATATTGTATGTTCTGATCTCAGTCTGAGCCGTATTATCGCAAATATGTAATAAGCCCCTTTTTTTTCCCATATCATGGCTTTATTGTGAACACTTCAGTGCATAAGTTGGTCAAAAATAGTCAGCATTGACATTTTCTTCATGTTATTCAGTGTCCTCTAATATCTGGTGTAAAATCTCGTGGAACAAAATCCATAAGTTGATGTTTGGTTACCATTAAGGCTGTGCTATATATCATCTGTGATGATATGATAAAAGTGCCATATCATGGTTTCAATCACATAAGGGTGTCATACTTTTCCTAGCATGCTTAACCGGATAAGCCCAGATATGTCTTGACAGTGAAAGCTGCTGTGTCAGCCTCTGATAACGAGTTAGTACAAAGGGAGCTACTACAACAACTGCCAATAAAGCACAATGTTTGCAAAGGTGGGAACAATAAACTTGTTTTACCACTTGAAGCAAAAACATACCATTAGAGTACAACAACGCTAAGAAAGCATTCACATGAGTTACTAGCAGCTGTCGTGTGACCCAAAAGTAAACAGAAAGTTCAACCAAGTATAGTTGGAGCACTCACTAGTTTCATTCCATATGATGGGAAGAACAAATGGTAAATAGTGATTATGATGCAGTTACATGGTGGTATAGGAGGGCTTTAAGTAGCTGGTTAAAAAGCTCGTAGTGTTAAGCACTATGACCCAGATACGGGCCCAAGTATTGTTAAAGGTTTAAAACCTCCACTGAAAACCCGACTCAGGTGGCCCTTTCTGCTTGTATTTGACTTGGTCTGTGTCACTGTCTATATTTCTGTGACACTACTATTGCACTGTAATGTAGCTGCTGGTGGCACATTGTGGAAATGGACTTTGAATTAGGGAGCCTGTTATCAATGGCAGGATGGAAATTGCCCTTCATTTTATTTGCGCTAAAAATGCTGCTGCCTGTAAGCAGTAGTCACAAATAAAACATTATTGCAAATTTTCTCTTTTGAAGCTATATCTCCCACCCCTAGTTGCCATCAAATTGCTAAACATGTTAGAGATGCGTTGTCATTGTTTGCTGATTGTGTTTTTGGAGCAATTTTATCAAGTAAAACATCAATTGTTAATTTTGTCATTTAAAAGATTTGTTTAATTTTTTTAAGAATTCCTTTTTTCTTTTCAGACCTCATGGGAAACGGTGGGAAAGAAGAAGCCCTTGGTGAAGGAAGGCCTATCAGAAAGCAAAGAGAACAAGGAAAACAGGGAGAAGAAGGGTGAAAGGGAGGCTAGCAAGGGCCGTGCCACTGGCAACCGCAAAGGCAAGGGGGCCAGTCGGAGCAGACAGGGTCAGTTTTTCATTTTGTTAGAGTCCACTGTCTATTCTCTTTTGTATTGTGTTCATGTCATATTGTTCATGTTCACATTTTAATCTCTGTGTTCTTGCATAAACAGCACGCCCAGAAGAGAACGGTGTTGAGGTGACACCAGGGGATAGAGGTTCGGATCGAGGTCGAAGGGTCAAAGGTGGAAGAGGTGGGCAGATGCACCAACAAAGCACTGTCAGTATGGCAAACACTTGAAGGTAAGTTGTTAACTTGTGTGACTGTCATACAGGATCTGGAGTTCGAGGTCGAGCCAGAGCACCAACAGGGAGCAGGTTCTCAGCCCAGGGGATGGGGTATGGTGGCAACACATACACACACCAGCAGTTTTCAAAGGATTTTAGGTGAAAATAATTTTTCAATGCGGAGACAGCTGCTTTTGCTGCTAAGATATTTAGAATGAACCTGCAACTATGTGCATTCTTTAAAAAAAATCTCATCTGCCAGTTTGTTTGTTTTTGGTTTTTTTGACTAGCAAATTGCATTTTTTTGTGTGTATGCGGGGCTCAGTATTTCTCCCCTTAAATCTTCTCCAGAACTTTCAATCCTGCTGATTATACCTCAGAGGCTGGCACAGGGACCACACAAACAGAAGTTTGGGATACAGTGACCAACAACAGCACAGACGGGACAGGTGAGCTCAAGAGAACATACATATTGCTTATGGCTTGTATATCCGTATGTCCAAGCAGATTAGACATCTGATTTTGCCCCTTCCCCCCGCTTCTTGTATAACTACTTATTCCATCTGCATTTGTCACTCATTGCTGATTGTCCTCTAGTTGCCTGGAGGAATACTCTGGAAGACTGGGCAGCTGAGGACTGGAGTGAGGATGTTAGTGTGAGTTGACACAGGGTAGTGCATTACAGAAACTTAGTTTTTTTGTTTTGTTTTTTATGGCGCAACAATTGTCTCTTGCCTTTTGTGTTTCTGTAGCTCTCAGAGACCAAAGTGTTCACCTCCTCATGCACGCCTGCTGCTGAGAACCACATCACCCCTGGGCAAAGGTGTGTAACTTGGTTTTAACGATATAGTTTACACACATCTATTTTATTTGTTGACTCGGTGACATACAGGAGTTTCCATTTTAAAGAGGTTATGTTACATTTTTGCTTTGTTTGCTGGAATACATTTTCTAATTGACTGCGCCAACTCTTTCTGTTAGTCTGGACCTTGCTTCTCTGCTGCAGAAGCCTGTGGTTGGAGCAAGAGACACACCTTCTTCTTCAACTCAGAGTCTGGTCTTCACCAACTCCCACCATCACCAGCAGCAACCCCACAGCCGCAGTGCCACCAGTAGCACAAGCTACGCACATGCTGCTCTGGTATAAACACAATCTGCACTCCTTTTCATGTTACAAGGTCTTTCATCTGCTCTACATTATACAGAGATCCAGAAACAAAGATTGATGACTCTGTTTTCTCCTCCTCTGTGCCAGTCATCAGTTCTGGGAGCTGGTTTTGGGGACTTGGGCCAGGCTAAAAGGACTCAGGCCAGTGCTGGAGCTCAAATACTGGAACAGCTGAAGGGTCCTGGCTTGGGTCAGCTTTCCTCATCCCAGGCAGCCCCTCCTGTCAGTTCCCAAGGAAGTAACACCTCCATTGGTCGACTGCCAGGCCTGGGAGCACCTGTACCTCCACCCTCCTCCTCTAGCTGGGACATGAAGACTTCAGAATCCAACACCACCTCACTGTCCTCACAATACAACCGTACGTGTACAAATGGAGCAGTGGTGCTCACATTTTCTTTTAAGAATTTAAATGCACCCATTTTAAATCCATTCCTGGCCCTTGGGGGGTGGTTTCTGTCTGCAGGTGAGTTTGGTCTGCAGCCAGAGCCTTCTCTTGTGCTGAGTCAGCTGGTTCAGAGGCACACGGGTCCCTCCTTGCCTTTGGCGCGTCAGCCGAGCCCACAATCACAACAGCAAGCACCATCTGCTTCAGCCTCGCCTGCTCCTCAACACACCAGCACGCCAGCACAGGCTGGCCCGGTGATAGCTGCTGCTGGTGCTAAACCTCCTGCCCCGAACACAGGGCTGGACCCTCAGGGCAACAGCACGACGCAACAGCAACGGGCACAGCTCAAAGGCCAGAAACGAAGGATACCTCCCACATCAAAAGTAAGGAATGGACGGTGATGTTCAAAAGCTCTCAGATAAATATTTGGTTACTGTTGAGTCTTAGTTATGGGTTTTTAATCAAAAGTGTTTTTACAAGTTATTATTATCAAGTGTGCTGGTATTAAGAGAATTTTTTTTTTTTTGAATGAACCACACTCATCACGTCATAGCTGGATATTAAAACTTGATTGTTTCACATTCTTTCTGAAAGATCCCATCCACAGCGGTAGAGATGCCTGGCTCGGCTGATGTTCCTGGGCTAAACCTCCAGTTTGGAGCGCTAGACTTTGGCTCGGAGTCGGCATTGCCGGAGTTTGGAGTTGTGGATAATTGCGTGAGTGCAGCGTCCAGGGAGTCCACGTCGGCCCCCGCCCCAGCACCGCCCACAACAGGACTAGGGGCACAGAGCCAGACGAGCCTGTACTCTAAGCCGCTCAGGTACTGCACGAAACTGTGAAGCATCTTTGAGTACCATGAAAAGCGCTATATAAGTTGAAGGCATTATTAATATTATTATTATTATTATTATTATTATTATTAACAATGCACTCGAGATGCATTCCAAAATATTGTAAAAGACACATTTCATCACAGACAACATATCAGACAACTCAAAATAGAAAATAATGCAAATAAATATTAAACTTTGAACCTCTGTGTTCTTCTGTTTGTTTTTCGTGCCTTGCAGTGAGTCATTGGGCAGCCCTCTCTCGGTTGCCCTGTCTTTACCCCTCTCGTCATCAGAGCCAGTATATCACTCCTCAGTGGCTATACCCAGTCTCACTTCCTCATCATTAGGGACTGCAAGCTCAAGCAACACTCCTTCCTCCTCTTCAGCAACCTCAACCACCTCCACCTCTGTACCTTCCTCATCTCCCTTCTCCACAGTGGGGGGAAGCTATGATGGGACCATGCCCCCTCACACAAGACTGGCCTTTTCCCAGAACAAAGAGACCACGGGGCCAGTGATGGTGAGTAGAAGAGTGTTAATGAGTAGTAGTTCTGTCCTTAAAGGTGGTAATCTTTGAGTGGACAGAGAGGATACATTTTTCCAGTTTTATTTCTTTGGTGCAGACAGTTTCTGCTGCAATGTAGACAACCACAGGAAGACTGAATGGTCCTCTCCATGGCTTGATTGTCTTGTCATCATACTATGAAATTGCCAGTACACAGTACAGTTGCTGTGCTAGGGCAGTGTCATTTTGTGATGATGGATCAGCATAGCTTTTTGCTACTTTAGAGACATGCATGTACTTATTTCCCAGAATGCAAACATGCAAGGTGGCAAATTTAATGGAAATTTAAGATTTTTTTATAGATATGATAAAATGTCATATCTCTTGTCAGTGAATGAAAGCACAGCTGCTTTATATTTTATCACCAGAACGGTTTGAATGGTGTGAGGACCTCTGCTGCTCTGGACAGTGAGTTACCTTTGATTAATTTTTAGGTTAAGTGCATACAGCATTCTTTATTTGGTTAAGCTCATTCAAGTCATTTACAAGATAATATACTCTCCTTCTCAGCTTCATCAGCTTCCTCCACGCCAAAACCAGAGTCACCGTCTATGAACATCAGCACCAATGGTGCCTCAGCTCCTTCGTCTCATTTACCCTCTACCCTGCCTGCACACAGCTCTACCACGCTCTCCAACCTGGCACCTGAACTGCCCTCAGCCAGCCAACTGAGCTCACTGAACAGGTGATGCACTCAAACACACAGAGTAACTGAATGCATCTTTAATTGTGACATGTGTGTTCCCCAGTCTGCAAGAGAATACATACAGTTTAGGCACCTGTTGCAGTTAACCTGCTGTTTCTGTCAAATGGTTCAAAGAGTTTCTCAGTGTGTAATTTTTTTTTTTTTAAAAGAAAATGCTGTCAACATGTAGTGCCTTCTTGTACACTTGCTAATAATCCCAAATTGCACTGTCTTCCCTCTGCAGCCATGTCAGCATTCATTCCTCAGTTTCAGCTCTGGGGTCCAGCTCTCACACTGTACGTACCTGTTTGGTCAGTCACAGACATAATAAATAAATAGCCCTACTCTATGTAGATGTTAAGGAGCTGGTCATCTCACCAGCAAGGAACAAACCATGGTCAAGCCATTTTCTGCTTATTTAAAGACAAAAGCTTCTGTGTGATTTTCTTTTGCTGCTTTATAAGATGAAATTATAACATACTGATGTGCCAAAGTCTTAATGAAAATGAAGAAAAAGTAGTCTTAAAAGCATGAATGTCTTGATGATGTGGCCCCCTGCCATCTGAGTATCCATAGTTTTAAAACCATTAAACACGGCATGCCTTAACAAAATGAATCTGGAGAATAAATTAAATAGAAGTATCTGAAATTAAGCCACTTCTTTTATTTCTTTGTCTTCAGTACACCAGTGTTGACAGCAGCAACGTGAGCTCTTTGGCTCCCTCATCTGGCTCTTATACATCATCCCAGCCCACAGCCTCAGCCCTCCACTCAGCCCACAACAGCAGCAACAGTAGCAGCAGCATCAGCCACCTGTCCAGCATGCCCAGCATGGGCAGCAACATGGGCAGCACAGTTGGCGGTATTGCTGGTACGAGCGGACTTCACTCAGCTGCTACCGCCACCAGCAGTACGGCACTGGGACTTGGCTCCAATGGAGCTACTGCCACATCCAATCTCTCTGCACCAAGGACTACACCCCTGCTCTCCTCCTCCACTGGTAATGCATTAGGAGTTGTTTTCACTCACACCACACCAGCTATTTTTTAAATGGCTGAAATTAGCTGGAATGTGAGGCTCAGATCAGAGCTTTTAGGTGTACATGAAGTGATAGTTGTTATTGCATTGACAGGTAAAGCTCCTCCTAACCTGTCCCAGGGTGTGCCTCCTCTACTGCCCAACCAGTATATTATGGGCCCAGGGGGTTTGCTGCCTGCTTACCCAGTACGTAGACCTTCCAAGATCTAAAGCCACTTTGTGTACTTGGGAATCAGCGATTGTACTTACACATGCAGTATTCTGTTGCATGTGTGACTGAGCCTTCTTGGTCTTTGTGCCTCACAGCAGATCTATGGCTATGAGGACCTGCATATGCTCCAGTCAAGACTGCCAATGGTGAGCTGAATTATTATGCTTCTGGGACAACACTTTGCTTATCATCTCTGTAGTGCTTATTCAGGTTTTTAAGTTGTCTGGCAGTCGTGGATCATGATCCTCTTCTGTTCTTTTAGCCCTCTTTGCAAGATTACTATGGAATAACATTTCCCGGCCCCGCAGCAACTCTTTCCGGCAGAGACGGGAGCCTTGCCAACAATCCTTACTCAGGTAAAGCACCTTAACTCTTGGCTGGCCTTGTGTGAAATCCTACAATCCACTGTCTGTTCTCACTTGACATCTCTCCTGTTTGTTAGGTGAAGTCACAAAGTTTGGCAGGAATGACTCCACCTAACAAACAGGAGAGATG
>VUQK01031308.1:16711-27997 GCA_015106715.1 Bujurquina vittata
TGGCTGGCCTTGTGTGAAATCCTACAATCCACTGTCTGTTCTCACTTGACATCTCTCCTGTTTGTTAGGTGAAGTCACAAAGTTTGGCAGGAATGACTCCACCTCCCCAGCCCCCCCCACAAGCCTGGCGGCCCCCCAGCCTCCCCAGGGTCAGAGCCAAGGACAGAACCAGGCCCAGCCTCAGCCTCCTCAGGCCCAGCCTCAGCCCCAGGGCCAGCCACAGCACCACAGCAGTCAGCAGGCCTTTCTGCCGCCAGGCTACAGCTACACAGGCCTGCCTTACTACCCCGGAGTGCCCGGTGCTGTACCTAGTGCTGCTACCTTCCAGTATGGCCCCACTATGTTTGTTCCTCCTGGAGGGCCAGGACCAGCTTCAGCCAAGCAGCACAGCATGGGCCTGGGCCTGGGAAACCCCTCAGCTAGCCCCTTCCAGCAGCAGACACAGCAGCAGCCTAGTGGCTATGGCCAGCACACCTTCAGCTCAGGTTCCTTAAATTGATACCGATGCCTGTCAGCACTGACAACTCTTGTAGTTTATTTGACAGCTGAGACAAGATGTTTTGCTTTCTAGGGTACGAAGAGCTGACAGCAGGTCCAGCAGGAGTGGAATACGGTAAAGGGTACAACTCCTCCTCACAGGCACAAGCCAAATCTGCTGCTACTGGGCCCGGGAAAGGTAAAAAGAAAACACACTGTTCCTAATTTGTATTTTAAAAATCCAAGTTTTAATTGTACTGTCTTTCTGCCAGGGGTCTCAGTGACATCCAGTAACTCCGGTGTGCCAGACATCAGTGGAAGTGTTTACAATAAGACCCAGGTGACATTTGTCAGCTGTACACCTATGTTATTGTGTTGTTTTGTTGCTGTATCTTTTGTGTCTATACTAATAAATAAATTCTCCTCTTTCTGAAGTCTTTTGATAAGCAGGGTTTCCATGCAGGAACCCCTCCTCCCTTCAGTCTGCCATCAGCGCTGGGGGGTCCAGGGCCTCTGAACCCTGGAGCAGCTCCTGGAGGCTATGCACCTGCCCCGTTCCTTCATATCTTGCCTCACCAGCAACCACATTCACAGCTGCTGCACCACCATCTCGCTCAGGATGGACAGGTACAGATACTCTCAGCTGTCTCCTGGGATTCATCTTTGTTGCAGTTTGCATGTCCCGTTTTGCTAATGTTTACCTGTCTATTGGTGTTCAGGGTGGTCCTAGCCAGCGTGGCCAGTCTAGTAGCCTGCAGCAGAAGAGCCAAGTCAACAAGTCGAGCTACGGCAGCTCCCCTTACTGGGCCAACTAAGATAGTTACATCTATGATGTGTGCGTGTGTGCATGGACAGACACCAACACACAGCACCACACCAGTATATCTGACTGACAAGATCATAGAAGGACAAACAATTTACAACACAAGCTAAAACACACACAGACACACACACACACTACCACCCCCCTCCCCTTTGCTCTGTATATCCCCTTTTCAAATTTATGGCTGTTGTATGTAAAATATATTTATGTATGTATTTATACAGTATATATGTATTGGTAGGACATAAAATGTGGTTTTCTGCATTTTCATTTTATTTTGAAGGACATTTTATTTCAAAAAATGGAAAGATGAGAATGCTAAATCATGGAGATGAAGATGGTGAATATACTTGAACACAAGCATCTTGTGATGTGGATTTTTTTTGTATACATACATGAACTGAGAATGATGTACACAGATTATACCCATCATTTTCACAGAAAAAGCCTGTTTTTTGTTTTTTTGTTTTTTTTTAGAAGACATTTTTTTTGGTAACTTTGGTCTCCCGCATCTGTGAATCCTTATATTGAGGGTGACTTGAGTTGATAGCTAGACTTCTTTTATCCTGATTTCCTTCCATTTGTCTCTCATTCCCTGACTTACTAGTTGGTTGGCTTGACCAGCCAGGCCTTGGATTTGATGTCATTTTAACATTGGTTTAATCCTTGTTGTCCAAATTAAAAGTTCTGAACAGTTTTTATGGATCTGGCATCAGTATTTGCACACACAAGTTGGTCACACTCAAGTTATACACCCAAGTATCATGAAATCAGACTGGCACTTGGAGGCAGAGGCATAATCAAAGGCTTGCTGTGCACAACAGGTTCAGGACATTTAAAAGGAAGAGTTCCTGACTAAATGATGCTTTGGACAAGTTTCAGACCTAAAAATGTGATTCATGCAACGGTTATGACTGCAACAGATTTTCTTCTTGCAGAAAGGGAGTTATGATTAAGCCTCAGTTACCTTCTGAACATTGTTGCCAAAAATTGGACTTTCTGAAAGCCTGTGTGTGCACATCTTTGGTCAGTATATCTTTATAAACATAGTCCACATGGAAGTCTCAATCTACCCTCTGCAGACACATCATCCTCCAGAAACTGCCTGCGTGCCAGTGCTCGCTACAAGGCCGAGCATCGTCTTGGACCCAAAACCCACTGTAGGGTCTGATAATGGGTCCAAGGATTTCATTCCTGGAACTGATTAACCCCTTCTGCTACTTAACTGGCCAGATCACCATGATACTTTATTGATCCCACAGTGGGGAAATTACAAGAGGTTTAACTGAATTGATGCTAAACTCAGATTTCAAAGAAGTTCCTTTGATTTTTTTGAGCAGTGTATAATGAAGACCATGTGTGCCAAGTGAACTGACTGGAGAAAGCATGTCATGGCAGTCCCTGCAGCAGCTACATGAGAACAAAGATGAGCTACATTTTGTAGATGTCAGACTTCTAACCCAAGTTTCTAAGCACAGTATTGAATTTAGCTCAGATACAGCTGGGACAAATTATCTAAAGTGATGATCAACATGACCCATGAGGCCTTTTTATCACCTTCACAGTGACAGTTTACAGGAAACATTACCTAGGCTGTACAAACATTAACCCCACCCCCCAGAAAAGTGATCCAAAACAATGTTTTAGATAAAAAGCTCATTTGAGTGGCAATTTATTTTCAGAAGTACAGGTAAATCTTACCAACTTCAAGGCACAGTTATAAGCATTGACTTGCAAAATAACCTAGATTAATGTAACAAAAATACAACCTAAAGCTGCTGACGAACAAGCCTGATAAGGGTCATTTGAATCGAAAAAAACAAAAACTGTACACAAAAATGTCACTGTCCACATGTTCCATCTTTACTCTGCTGCCTCCTTTTTCTTTTTCTTTTTCGTCACAGGTGTTTCTGGGGTCTCCTCTTGCTGTGCGTCCATGACCTCACTTTTTTGTTTCTTCTTCTTTTTAGCTGAAGTCTCGGTTTCCTCAGCAGCTGCAGCCTCCTCTGCTTCCTCCAACTCAGCTTTTCGCTTCTTTTTCTTCTTGGCTGAAGGCTCATCTTCGTTTTCTCCAGCAGGGGTCTCCTCAGCTGCTTGTTTCTTCTTTTTCTTCTTCTTAACCAGAGTGCTGTCCTCATCTCCATTCTCCACCTTCAGAGAGAAGAAAAGAATTAGAGAGCATTATCTTTATTTTTATGCTTGGAAGCTTGAAATCCCAAAAACCCTGAAACAAGATCTGATGTGAGACTCTCTTCAGTGATCAAGCCCATTGATTAGGACCAGCCAATGGTTCGGAGTCATAATGATCTAGCATGCCGTACACTGAGAAAAGACCATGTTTGGGGTCTTATCCCAAATCGTAACATGCGCTGCCACATAGTAAAACAAAGCTTACCTCCGATTCACCGTTAGCTGCTCCATTTTCTGGAAGCTCTTCTTGCAACTTTTTCTCGCGCTTCTTCCGTTTCTTTTCCTTCTTCTCTAGTTTGCGTTTGATCTCAGTTGCAACATCAGTAGCCTGAAATGAGAAAAACCAACACGCGATTACAATGAGGGTAAAAACAATGACTATTCCGCACAGGTATCATTTATGCTGCATCAGGCTCATTAAATCAGCTTTTACCCTCACTGAGATGTCAGGGAAAGACGTCTCATCAGTCACAGCATGTAAAAATTGAATGAATCTAATACATTTTTAAAATCAAGCTAACCTCTTTGACAGCCTCCTTCATGACGTCCACATTTTTTCGTGGTATCTCGCCGGTCTCATAGAAAGACAGACGCTCTTCTACCTGTTCACGCAGCTTGTCGCCAAACACGTTTGTGGGCACATCTGTAAGAAAACAAGCAAACTTCAGCCCAATACAAAGCCATCAGGGGATTACAAAAGGCTCATCGGTGTCCCTAAACGACATGTGGCTCTGCTCAGGAGAAAGCTTCTCAACATCAACCTGAAGGCTGAATGCTGTTGACGAAAAATGTGAGCATCACTGCATTTACGCCACATGACAAGTGAGCTGATGCAGGAACGCGAAACGCCACTCACCCGAGAAACAGTCGATGCGTGAGGCGATGGTACACTTGTTTGCGAGATATCTGGAGATGCGGCCTTTGTTCTTGGCAGCGGCACGTCCAATGAAAGTCGAGTGGAAAATGAGGCCATACTTGGGGGTGTTTCCACGCGTCTTGAGAGCTCTGTGAAAATACAGCTGCTTTCACATTCAGGATGAACAGTATGTATGAGATGTTACATTCTGAGAATTGATCTAGTCGTTAGAGGATCTGCATAGACCTAAACTCGCCACATTATCCTACTCACATTGCTGACCCAACCGTCAATGACTACATTTAACATGCAGTGTATCAGGAAGGGAAAATGCCACTGAAATGAGGTTCAGTCACGTCATCCAATTTCAAATGTGCAGTGCACAGGTTAACGTGCAGGACCAGTAGGAAGCAACTTAACTGCTCCCTCTTGTGGAGAAACGTGGGAAGCGTGAGGAAAATTGTAAACTACTTCCGGGCCACTACATGGACACAGATTACTAGAATGCAGGTAAATGCAAAGATGTCCATTACATTATGGCCATCAATGTCACATCCTAGTCTAAAATGGCTAATTAGGGGATTTCTTATTAGAAAATACAAGTTGTTCAAACAGCAGCACAAAATGTGCCTGAAATTTACCATCAAGTCTATAACTGAAAACAAACATTTTTGTAGTCTTAGTCAAAGTTCTACCTCTGTGCTGTGAGTGGATGCTCAGACTGTGGGGGTGCATTTGGGCAAGAGGGATCACTCTAGAGGAGACTTTAAATTCATGTCTTCTCCAGTCACCCTGCTCTGCTCCAGCCCAGCCCTGCCATCACTGCAACCACTTCTGTCCCCAGCAGGGAGGGGGTGCCCCAGTACCTGAACAGGGCCTTCTCTGCTCCCAAGATCTGAACGGTGGATGCTGGGTACTTGGCAAGGTTGGTCAAACTGCCAGCATGGGAGATCAGACGTGCGCCAACCTAAACGTAATAAAATCTGTTATGGTCTCGCTCAGATCACAATTTTGATAATGGACACACACAGTATGAGGACCATCAGCACCCAATATATTTCTCATCACACCAGTTCAGGGGATTGACAGATTTTGGTATAACATCATTGGTCCTTGGCTTAGATTTAAAAAAATAAAAGTTCAACTCACCACTTCTCCAATCAAGGCTGCTAGGTTTGGAGCCACTTGGCTCATCTTAGAGCGCAGATACTCCTGCAGCTCCAGCCGGTAGGCAGCCAGAGACACGACACGATTTGAAAACCTCTCTATGTTGATCAGGTCAATGGGGGATATATCCATACCTGGAGGAAAAACAAACGAAAAAAAAACAGGTGGGGTTCAGCAGAGATACACATCTACAGATCTCAAGGTCTTCAGCAGCACCAGCATTTTAAACCAGTATATGCATTAAACGTGAGGTTGTTTCTCCCGACAGGATCCGCAGTGAGGATGCATGCCTTCACTACAGGTTTATGAGAGAGATCCTCTACCCCCCTGTGTTAGACACCAAGGACACTTGTGGTCCAGAGTGGGCAAAAAAGGGGCACCATGCGGATTTAAAAACAAACAAATCTCTTAATGTATTGTATGCACACGAACAGGTGTCAAAATATGGCATAAAGTAGGTTATCTTTATCAAGCAGGCACATTAGTTCGCCTGCAAGCTACTTTTACCCAAACAACAAGGTGAATCTTTGATTATAGAGCATGCACTCTGAATTTCTGGTGTACTGACCCATAGAGGAGCGTGATGCATCCAGGATGGCCTGAGCCTTGGCACTGTCCATAACCACTTCTTCTAGGCTTTCAAGATTCTCCTCGGACAGCTCCTTCCTGTTGCCAATGAGCTGAGCCAGACGGCAGTACAATGAGTTTTCGGACACAATTTTGATGAGTTCTGGGAAGTGGTAGCCATACCATTCACTGCAGACAAATTAGACTTAAATTATCTACTGTGAAATACAGACAATTTAAGCTACAAACTTTGGCAAACAACACCAATCAATGGGAGTAACGGTACATAAAGTTTAGGATGAGATGAATGCGGGGCAGAAAAACAAAAAACAGTTGTCTAAATTGTTATTTTTACTGTACCAAAGCAATTAAATGCTGCACTTTCAATAAGTAAAAATCTGAGCAGTTTATAGATTTTCTTCTTCTGGGGGGCATAAGTGTCAACATAAACACTTCTGACAGTTTACATAAGCGGCTACTGACCTGAGGACCTTTCATACCAAAATTAACATTGAGGTGGTAAATGCACAAGACGAGATGTCCCACCCAACAGTGTTGCCAAACCAGAGAGTAGCTGGCAGAGCAAAAGTGTTAGGAGTAACTGATCTACCTCCTGTTTCTATACAGCCAGCACTCTGGGGTGTGCTGGCTGTGGTAAGCATTAGGAGGATGCTCTGGAATGAGGAATACCTCAACTACAAAACGTCTAATGTAAATCTGGCAACACAGAAATTGGAAAACTGGAGATACTGAAGGCAGTCAAAGACCTTAGCATGCACTCAAAACACCACTGCTGTATCCACTCAGAAGATGGACTACAATGCTGATATACAGGAGAGAAAAAGTATTCAGTTTCACTTTATGCAAAAATCATTGAACCTGCAGTTTCACTGTGTGAGAAGAATATCCTACCGGACACGCATGGAGAATGTGTTGATGTCTTTGTCCAGCTGATCCAACAGAGCAATGGACTGGATGATCATGTTGTCTGCCCTGTTGACATTAAACTTGACTTTAGCTCTGGAGTAGCTGTGACCAAGACCCAGCTGTGCCTTAGAGGCAGCCAGGGCAGTCAGACCTTTCACCAGCGAGTGGAAGTGCAGACGCACACCTGACAGGGCAAAACAGATCAAGATGTTTTGTTGGGGTTGAGAAAAACACCAAAAGAAAAGTTCACGTCCGGCGGCTGTTCAGATTTTCAGTATGAACCTTCATGAGTTTCAGGATCACAAACTCGCATCACAACAGTCCACATTATTATAAACACGAGAGCATTCAAAAAGAGTCTAGCATGTGCTCCAGTGAGCTCAAAGATAAACCTCGTCCTCACCTCTGGTGATCTCAGCCACCACCCCACCAGTCTGGATTGAAATGCTAAATTCTTCTTGTAAAGCTGCTCCAATCTTGGCATCAGAAACCCCCAACACAGACTTTTTCTTCCCAGAAAGAGTCAGATTGGTCTCCAAGAAGAGCTTCAGATCAGCATGAACCACACCTGCAAAGGATGGAAGAAAATTATATCTATAGGCACACGGATGAAATGCAAGTAAGGTTTTGGGAAAAAAAATATCTAAAAGATGGGACTACTTTGATGTGATCATCATTGATAATTGTTTGGACGGATTTATCTATAGAATTGGATCAAAATCTACATTTTCCACTGTCCATATCAAGTCATCAGAAGTCTTTCCTCAGATGTTCAGGGTTTAAACAAAACTGTCAGCACAAGAACTCAGTGGATTGACAGATTATAAAACATCATTACAGGTGAGGAACCTTTAACACAGGACTGATTGAAAAAATTTAATTAATACGTGCCTTCAGAGATTGCATTCATGTTCTCCAGGGCGCCCTGGGCCGACTTGAAGGGGAAGAAGGCGGCCAAGCTCACCATGCTGTTGAACTTTCCGAGGCTGAGCACGCTCTCCTCGACCTGAGAGACACACAACAATAAAGTTATCACGGCACTGCGTAAAGAGCACACAAAAAGGCAGCACACAGCAGTAGGGCGGGGACGCACCTGGGGCAGCAGCATGCCGATCTCCTCCACTTCTTTGACGGCGAACAGCGCATAGCCCGCCGCGTGCTCGAACAACACGTGCAACAGCACCTGGGGAAGATGATCGTGCACGACTGAGTTAGACGACCCTTCAGCAAGTAACACATGCCACCATAAGGTTTTAAATCTGACTGTCAGGTTTTTAAAGTATTTACTAGTTTCCACGTGGTGACCAGCGACACAAAAGACGGCCTCATTTTCGAGCAATTCTCAGGTCAATGTCAGACTTAAATGCAATAGATATATATATATTTTTTTATCCAAGGGTTCCACTTTAGTAACAAACGCTTGGACGTAACTTTTTCACGCAACCACGTGGTCGTCTTGACTGACCCACGTGTAACGGGCCCGTGCGTAACGTGCTAAAAGCTAACTGATGCTAACACAGCCCTGGAAAACCTATAGTACTGGCCACAGCAGTGTCAATATACCAGCACTTCTGTTACGACTGTTGCCCGCATCATTTGTCAACAGCGGCAGTTTACGTCTTAAAATAAAACACAATTGTCAGATAATTTTGGCATTAGCAGATCTTCTCCCCCGAATGCTGAAAGGCCTCTAATCCGACAAAAGTGAGCTGGATTACGACATTTCTATTCTTAAAACACAACTAACTGCAGCCAGTCTCAAACTGTATCATATAAGGAAAAAATTGGCATTAAGACTCCATACCCAGGCCTGCTCAGCTTACCATGATTGGAAAATCTCTTCGGCAGCACTCAACCCGCGTGTGCTGCGTTGCTTCACCTCAGGAAAAAGGCGGCGTCCACGCGTTGCAACTTTGCAGCGAAGTGCGGCTGCGCCTAAAGTCCCGCGATACTAGGCTTAACCCCGCGAGATCCGGCCGAGAAGGCGTCATTTTGCGTCATCAAATTTTCTATGCCGAAGAACCAACAATTAAATTATAAGGTTCGCGCTCTTATTCATACTCGCAGCTGATTATGGTGTAAATGCGTCACAAAATATATTTTCGCCTTTTTCTAAAGCAGCGTGTTTACAGAAGGTCGGACGGGGCAAAACAGACGAAAACAAAAAAGCGATTGGGCCACGTGGGTCGGGTTAATTGTTGGTGGATAAAATGTCTGTATCCAGGGACTGTAGTTTTTCTTTTATTTCTTATTTCTTTAATTTTTAACAGACTGTACAAGAGTAAATTGTGCTTTTCCTGGGACAGTTATCAGTTACAGGTTAAAATCATTAAGTCATTGATGGTAATGAAGGTACGACAACGGACGTCTATGACACAGAGGTGTATATAATTCTGCATTTTCAATTTGCTTTTCATTTTTGTTTTGACTTTTTGTTTTCAATAAGCTTTAGTTCCCTTTCATCAGCAGTCACATCCAGTCCCAGTAGCAACCAAACGTGCTCATGTCATAACACTTCCTCCATCATAAATTTGGGTTCATCTAGCCAAATATTTTTTTTTTCTCCTACTTCAGCCTCATTCACGTCAATCAGCATCTCTTTGTACCTCTTATTGAGCGTTCCTGTCAAAAGCTACCAAATATAAGTTCAACGATTGGAATTAACTCTGGATCTTTCATCTGATTAATTTGTCATGAATTACGCAATGTAACAATTTAAAAAAATGTTCCCAGTTGTTAAGTGTGTTTTTCTAATTGCTTGTGCCTTAAATGAATTGAAAAAAGTTTTTATTCCCTGTAAACATTGCTTTTGTGGGCAGCACAATGATATTTTGAAATTTATCTATTTTTAAGGATATTTGTGATATTTCAAGAGACTTCAAGAAGCTTCTGGAATCGTGAGAACTATCAAGAAGTTTCTAGAACTTTCCAGCATTATGTAGAACTTTCTGGGACTGTACAGAATTGTACATATCTTGTATGTGCACTTGTACGTGCACTTCATCCCACACCCTTTACATGAGGGGCTTAGGAAGGACCACTACTTTCAGATGTATATAGTGTTAGTTATTCTGGTACTGGGTGATCAGTCTTGCTCCACTGAATCCTCAGTACACTCTTGTGCTTTGATGCTGCATGGAATAAAGATTGACCATTTTTATCAAGTTTGGAGAGACGTCCTTTTTCCTTACATTACACAGCAACTCAGTCAATTTAGATTGCATCGAGAGGTTGCATACATCGAGCAGACGCATTTTGCTACGTGTGTGGTCAATTGTAGCCAAGGTGCTGATGCCACCACTACACATCAAGTTGGGGTTCATAAAACATTTCGCCAGGGCTATAGACAAGGGGCCGAGAGCTTTCAATTACCTCCAAGATTTTTTGCCTAAGCTGTCTGAAGCAAAGATCAAAGCCAGCGTCTTCGTCGGACCACAACTCAAGAAGATCATAGAGTGCAGTGAATTTCCCAAGAAGCTGAATAGGACGGAGAGAACGGCTCGGAACAGTTTCGTCACAGTGGTTCACGGCTTCCTAGGAAATCATAAAGATGAAAACTATGCGCAACTGGTTCAAACTCTGATAAAGAACTATGCTGCAATGGGCTGCAGGATGTCTCTCAAAATCCATATCCTCGATGCTCATCTCGATAAGTTCAAAGAGAACATGGGAGCTTATTCAGAGGAGCAAGGCAAGCACTTTCACCAGGACATTATGAACCTTGAACGCCGTTACCAAGAACAATATAACGAGAACATGATGGGCGACTATATTTGGGGATTGATTCGTTAAAGTGATTTGCAGTATAGTTGTAAATCTTGGAAAACCACACACTTCTGAACAGTTTTTGTAATCTGTGTAAATTTGCAATGCATACAGTGTTCTTATTCTGACTGTATGAATGAGAAGAGGCAAAATTGACTGTTTCTACAGTGAAAATGCATAGCTTTCGTTGCCGTGGTCACAGAAGTGAAGTTTATGATGAATGTAGAATAGAATAGAATAGAATAGAATGCCTTCATTGTCACTATACAGGATGTACAATGAGATTGGAGGGCCACTCCTGATCAGTGGCATAAAAAGAAAGTCAAACTTTCTAAATACAAAATATAATCTACAACAATATACAGAAAATAAAAGTGCATTTGAAATATACAAAAGAGAAAATGCATAAAATATATACAGAAAAATGTATTAGAATTTAAGTAATTTTGCATTTATTTTAGACATAAGCAATTGGAATATAACACTAAAAGGCTGGGAAAAAAACTTGTGTTAC
>VUQK01031309.1:16589-30231 GCA_015106715.1 Bujurquina vittata
TTTTGTAAGCTCACTTCACCTTTGTTTTTTTTTTTTTTTTTTTTTGGAATAAATACAGCACTTTAACTTCAACTTAAATACACATACAATTATTGACAGTGGCCTTCAGTATGTTGTCTAAATTAATTTCATTTCTTCTGTGATGTCTAGCTTTTTCTGTTCTTTCTCTTCCCCCTTTTTAGGAAAAAAGGATTAGCTAGCATTTTTCTTGCTGCTTGCAAGTCTCTTTACAATCCAGCAATGTGACTTTCCATAACGAAAAACATCCAGACTTATTTGTCCTACTCGTGGTACTCTGTGACAAGTCCATTTTTTTTCCCTACCTAATATGTGATATTCTATTTTTAACAAGGCTAAATACTATAAACCAGCTGGTCACCATTTAACAGATATTACCTTAAGCAGGGGCAATTCACTGGAACACAACAGTGCAGATTAATAAGAGATCCACACACCAACCACTTTGTGTACATGTGTCATGCAGTCCAGTATACCAGCATCACATGCTAACATGTAAGTGTTTGTAATATTTTGTCCATTTATGTTGTATTGATTGCATTGTGTTTCATGTGCTAAACAAACAAAACTTAGATTTTGGGATGAAGTCATTATTGTCTTGGCGTTTCATGACAGTCTCTGAGAATAACAGCACTGAATTACACCACAAGTCTGTTTAATCCTCTTCTTAAAATTTAACCCATGTTTTGCAGCTATGGTTTACAGATAACGTCACTAAGTTACTGTTTTCAAAAGAGGATAGTTTTAATGATGAATGAGGTGAGCGCTAAATGACGTCTCTAAATTAAAAATACTCCTAGAAGTATTCACTAGACACACCCAGGCCTGATTACTGCCATACCTGTTGAATCGAGAAATCAAATAGTACCTGTCTAACAGGGTGACGCAGGCGAAAAGATCTCAAAAAGCAACACATGACATCACGATCTAAAGAAACAGATGAGAAACAGTCATTGACATCTATGAAAAGGGTTGCAAAGCAATTTCTAAGGCTTTGGGACTTCAGTGAACCACGGTGAGAGCCATTATCCACAAATGGAGAAAACTTGGAACAACGGTGAAGCTTCCCAGGAGTGGGCGGTCTAAAATTACTCCGAGCGCATCAGTTACTCATCCAGGTCACAAAAGAACCCAGAACGACATGTAAAGAACTGCAGGCCTCACTTCCCTCAGTTAATGTCAGTGTTCATGAGTCAACAATAAGAGAAAGACTGGGCAAAAATTGGATCCATGGGAAAGCGCCAAGGCGCAAATCACTACTCACCAAAAAGAACACAAAGGCTCGTCTCATATTTGCCAGAGAAACGCTCTGATGATTCCCAAAACTTTTAGGGAAATATTCTGTGGACCAATGAGACAAAAGTTGAACTTTTTGGAAGGTTTGTTTCCTTTATGAATTCTATTTTCTGCCAGAAAACCCTGAAGGAGGATGTCCAGCCATCACTGAACTGAGATTGTGCCTATATAGCTGTGCAGGCAGCAGTCATTCTGGGGAAAACGCTGGTAATGCAGGACAGATTTTAACCAGATTTTGTCCATACAAACTACCTCAAAGTCGGCACTTACTCGGCCCCTGTCAATATAGATGAACAGATGGTTAGATGGAGATTTTAGTAGTAAAATTAGTATAATTTAAAATAGACCACAAATTTAAATAAAGGGTAAATGTAAGTGTTGAATACATCTTGCTTAGAGTTTTTGCATAAATTTGTTTGCTCTCTGTCATTCTTTGTTCCTGCTCATGCCTCTGTCCTTCCCCCACTGCTTTGCACTTCTTCCGTCTCTCTACTTTAATGTTTTTTTTTTCTTTCATGTGTAACCAGCCCCAAGCCAACTGTTCTCTCTGTTCTGCTTTTGCTTGCACTCGCTCCATTTAATCTGTTCTCTTATCCCCCTAACTCTCCATGCTTCTAGCTTTACCTCCTCCCTCTATTTGCTTGTTTTCTCCATGACAATAAGTCTTCAGTGTTTACATAAATTAGTTAATCACTGACACACAGGCAGAACCAATTTTCTCTTCATTGCAGGAGTTGTCCCTAGCAATTTAGCAACACTCTCCAGGAGCTTCTAAATCAGAGTCTTATTTATCTCTTGTTCTTTGTGTCCTAAATTGGAGTCCAGAGAGAGGATAAAAGGTGGCACAGGAAGGGAGTGTGGACTCGAGGGATGGTGAGAGGAGCCTGTAGCGACATTGTCACTGCAAAGAAAGCGAGGCCTAAGAGAGACAAAGCAAGTGATTGTGATGGATGAGGAGAGTTTTTAGAGGCTGTTTTTATCCCAGCCCCCTCTACTGGGTTGCTTGGTTTAACAACCAGGTCAGAGGAGAGTCAGCTGATTTGCAGATACAGTGTATTTTTCTACTCTTGGCCTTTAAAAAAATCTGTTATTTACTGACCTACAAATGTTCTTTCTTTTTAAGCTAGAAACAGCAGTGTATGATTTTTCTCCATATTAAAAATCTGAGAAACTCTTAGTTTGGAGAGCTCCGACTTTGCTTGTGGCGTCAGATGTAGGGGCAGCCCCTGCATGTGTTTATAGCTACAAAGCAACTGCCCTGTGGTTCTTTGTCTGGACTAGTCTGTGCCTCACGTGTCCTCCCTTATAGACCCTCCCAGGCTTCCATTATTACATAATCAGTTTCTAACTGGTATCACCCTTTCTTCCTTTTTTCTAAAATTTTTCTTTAAGTCTATATCTTTCTAAAGGCCCGCTGTAGGTGTCATTACGTAATGCCCAGAACATTTTGTTGTCTGGAATAATAAATTCTCAATACACTTCTCCTCGTGCCTGCACACCAGAGAGCCTGCCTCTCACGTGCTATTGGCTGCTCCTGCTTGTAGCCCAGCCCCCAGCAGCATGAAGATTGAAGCTGATTGGTCTTGCCTGTGTTTACATGGAAGCCCGGCCCCCACTTTTTTTTCCCCACCACTGTGATCAGCCAGGCTAAAACACAAGTTCCCCAGCCTGCCTCCACATGAGTAAACAAAGAAGTCAAGGCTGTTGAAGTGGACCTGCTTTATTTTCTTTTTTAAACAAGCTGTACCCTTTTGGAGTTACCATGACAATCGAAACCCCGGATAACTTTCTGCAAATACGGACGCAACACCCTCAAATGCATTGGATAACAGCAGTGCTTTCTCAATTCTTCCCCTTCAGGCAGCCACAGCCCATCCCAGGACAGACACCTATGGTGTCCCCACGGGCTGAGACCACCCCCATCCCAGTTCCTACACAGGTCCGCAACTATCAGCGCATAAAGCAGAACCTGTCCAGCAGCCCGAATACCACGCTCTACAGCTCCCCCAGGTAAGGACTCTAGGAACTTTGCATAACTTACTGATTAGTGATGAAACAGCTGGAATGGAATGTTTAACTCACCACAAATAAATCATCAAATTACATTCTGAAAACTCCGACTGTTATTTCATCAGCCATCAGGTTTCACTGAAATTACATCAGCCAATTGCCTGCTTGAGTAGATGGCCTCCCAACCTGTTGCTGGGGGGGTTTGACAGTTTATGTGAAGACAAAACACAGCGGGGAGGAGAGAAGGAACGACACCTTGTTTCATGGGAAACGAGTTATGTTAGTGTAGTGGTGGGAGGAGATGCAACCCTTAGGGCTTGCGTCAGGAAGTGTATAAAGTTTTTTGCTTTGTCTTTCTTATTTGCAGCCTCTTTTCTAAAAAGGGAAACATCACAGGTACCGCAGGCATTAAATAACAGTATAATGTTGCTAATGGGTTTATTAGAAGTTCTATGGAGCTGCACTTTCTGTAGGATTTTGTTCATCTGGTGGTTGACCTTGCTTTGCCAACTAAATTCCTCCTGTGGTCCTCTGAGCAAGCTGTGGTGTCCGAGACATTAAGAAAATCCAAATCCTCACTCAGGTCATGGTTCATGCAGACTAAAGGAGAAGTGCTGTCGCCCACTGCCTGTACTTTGATGGGGTGGGACAGATGAGCTTTCCTGCTGTGTTGGTGTGTTTTGGGATGATTTAAGACTGTAATCGTCCCACTGAACTATTAGTGTTATTGTTCTCACTGCAGGGAGCAACATCACAGGTTACATTCTTCCTCATATACGGTGTGGATTCATTTTCCTTCATTTTACCGTTGCTAATATTAAATTGGGAATAGGAAGTTGGTAAACAGTTTTTTTTTTTTTTCTTGCATTTCAATTTACTAAGAAGATTTTCTGAAATCCCAGCAGCACAATGCATGTAGGTGAACGCAAATTATTCCTTTTTTAGATTTGAATCGCCGGCCAGCCGACCTGTAATTTTGACTTTCACATGAAGCGTGGGATGAAGCGTTACCAAATAATGGAAGGATAAGAATTAAATGATCTAAATTGTTTTTGTTTTTTTAAATATACACATCAAAATGTAAAGTAGTAATACTTGAAAACAAGTTTGTTTGTTTTTTTTAAAGCCTTTGCAATTTGCTAATTGGATTGTATGGAATCAGTTTCTTTCAGCTCTACAGACATTCATACTGAGGTTTTTGGCTGTAAGTGCACCAGGAAACCTATTGCTGTACCACCTACTGACATTTTCCATGTTTGTCATGGATATTGGATCTTTTGGGGTATCTCAATAATCACTTGAAGCATCAACAAATGCAATTATCTGCAAAAGTTTTAAATATATATGCAATGAGGGTGATGATGATGATGGCGATATTAGCGATTAACTTATTTAGATGTTCAAATGAGCAGAATGCACGGCAGATACACTCATGTATGCTTTGTATCTGACTCAAGCCTGTCTATTTTCAGCTGTAATGATTTGTCTCAGCAGCCAAACAAATATTTAAAACTGCCAAAACAAGACAAAAGGAGCCAAAGGGAAGCTGAAAAAGAGCATTGTATTTATTTTTTATTGCGGTCTACAAACAGACTGTTTCTACATGTCTACTTAGTATACTTTAATAATGATGCTTGTGTGTGTGTGTGTGTGTGTGTGTGTGTGTGTTTTAGATCTGGCACAGTGAGGAGATCTAACACCAGTCCAGTGGGCTTTCCAAGGGTGGGCTCAGGGTCACCAAGCGCTGCAGAGGTCCCTCAGACAGTGGGCCGCCGCCTCTCCACTGGCAGCTCCCGGCCCTACTCCCCCTCACCTCTCGGTAAGGACAAATCTGTGCATTTCTCTAAGAACATAAGCCTTTAAATGACTTTCAATGCTTCCAGACATGAAATGGAGATTTTCAGTCTCTTGACAAAAAACTCTTTTTATTTGCAGTGGGCACCATCCCTGAACAGCTGGGTCACTGCTGCTGTCACCTGCAGAACCAAGAGCCCCGCAGCCGCAGCTCCTCAGGAGGTCAGTTCACAGGTTGACATGCCTGTTCACTGGGTTATCACACTTCTGCATCAGCTTCTTAGCTAAGATAAGAGTCAGCTTAAAAGGTGCTGTGGGGACTGTGTGTACAATATGGACAGAATAGAGAAAGGAGCTTAGATTTTGCAGTCCATTCACCAATGATGTATTTGGGATTAACAAGAAGTAGCATTAGAAACAATTGCTGTTCTGATTCTCTTGCTTGTGTCAAAATAAAGATTTTGACAGTGCATGAGTCACCATGACTCCAGCCCATTTTCAGAGTCTGATGCTATTGTTATATTAATGCCACAGAAATTTTATTCTTTATTTACTTTGTGCCAAGGGAATGGTGACCAGGAAGGAAGCTGACAGTGCACTGTCCCAAATGATGAATCAGGCAGTAGTACTTAGTTACCTCTGTGGAGTATCCCCCAAATGAGCAGATTTTATGAAAAGCACAGTCTGTGGAAGGTTTCAGGGAAGATGGTACATGGCAGTTTATTGTAGGAGGGTTATTAACTTGTGTTCTAATCAACTGTGTCCAACCTCTTTAGGTTCCCCCATCCCATCCTCTCAGCTTCTGGGGGCTAGGCTGCAGAGCGCCCCCACTCTTACTGAAGTTTATCAGACCAGGCAGAAGCTTCATAAGCAGCTGTCTGACCCTGTGCAGCCTTCCTCCTCCTGCAGTCACTCCCCACAGCTTGGCCGTCCTGCCACCCTCGGCTCTTCCCCCACCAAGCTGCTGGGCTCCTCCCCTCGCACGTCTGACTGGCTTCAAAAGTGCCCGCTGCCCACAATCATTGGCTCCCCAACAAAGGTGAGTGTACTTCTATCAAGAAGTATGCATATGGTAACACCAAATCTTCAACAATATTAGCTGTTAAAATTTGTCTTATTATTCCCCTCAGACCATTTCGGCACCATTCAAGATCCCCAAAACACAAGCCTCCTGTAACTTGATGGCACTAGCAGACAGCCCCCAGCCCACCAGGACACTAGCTGATGCTCGAGATGTCTGTGGACACCACAGCAGCCCTTTCTTCGTCGGGCGGCCTGCTGCTCCTGAGGCCAGCAGAACATTTGGCAGGTATGGAGTGATAAAGCCACATATAGACGGGGTAGTACAATCATCAGACCACCTACAGCATGGAACATTTGATTATTGTATTTGTGCACTGATGGTCTTTAACCTGACTTAACACTATTAACTGAACATAAGAGTTCCTGGAAATCCAATTGATTTTCTTCTTTTTGGAACAAGCTTGGTGCGTCTGCCTCTTCATCACTCTTTAACATTAAACATGTTAAGAATGATTTAACTCTGAAAGGGTGGTGTTGTTTACCTCTGTTTCATCATGTGATGTCAGTTTGTCTACTGTTGAACTGTGCTAATGTTATCTGGGGTTTCCTTGCAGGTCTGTAAGTACAGGTCGTCTGTCTGACCATCCAATCAGAATCCCTCTGGGTGGACAGCCCTATCAGGGCAGCAGTGACAGCCTGAATACTGAGCGACCCATGGACACAGGTATGAGTGCAAAACGCTCTGCATGGAATTACTAACAATGCGCCTTTTTTAAACTATAAGAACATTGACTACATACATGGACTAAAATTGTACTCGACAGTGTTTATTGTATGACAGAAATAAGTACATTTGCTCCTCTCCAAAGCCCCTGCAGGTCCAAACGGGCTAGCTCAGGGTGGGTCAGCGAGTCCTCGTACAGTCCTGTTCACTGTGGGTTCACCGCCCAAGAGCAGCACTCCTCCTACCTGCAGCCACCTGGGCACCCGGTCACGCACCACTTCAGGTGAGGGAAACCCCCACCCCCCACCTGAACTGAGCTTGCATCCTTTTACTCTCAAGAAAAAAGCCTAAAATATTCTTAGTATTTATGTCATGCTTTCCCCTCCCTGTCCTCTCAGTGGGCTCCAACAGTTCAGCTGGCTCTCTGTGCTCCATCAGTGGTCGGGTTTATGTTGGCTCTCCTCCAGGTATGGCCATAGGCTCCTCTCCTCCAGGAGGTTATGGAGGTGGGCAGGTTGTTCCTGGGGCAGAGGGGGCACCTAGTAGCCTGCGCTATGTTCCCTATGGGACCTCTCCTCCCAGCCTGGAGGGATTCATCACCTTTGAAGCCCCAGAGCTTCCTGAGGAGACTCTAATGGAGGTAAGGTGTTTGTGTGCTTACTGGAAACAGTTGATTCTTTTTTTTTTTCTTTCTCCTTCAAAATCTTTGGAAAACTTTTTGTAATTTATATTTCTTTACACAGCGCGAGCATACAGACACCCTGATGCACCTACGGATGATGCTTTCATTTACCGACTGCATCCTGGAGATGGCGGCGCTTCGAGCCGGAGGGACAGAGCTTGGTATGTCAGCTGCCTCCCTCTACCCTCCCCAGGACAGCGTGGTTGTGGACCAGATCAGCCAGTTGAGCAAAGAGTGGGGGTAAGAAATTAATCTGACTTTCATGTAATACAGTGATTAATGTCATGTAATCACAGGGGCCCTTTGTTTGGGGGTGTTACAGCAGTTGAAAAGGCTTTTCGTTTGTGTTACGAACTGTGGTTGTGCTGCCCCCTACAGGCAGGTGGAGCAGTTGGTCCTCTACATGAAGGCAGCGCAGCTCCTTGCTTCCTCGCTCCATCTGGCCAAAGCTCAGATTAAATCTGCCAAGCTCAATCCTTCCTCTGCCGTCAAACAGGGTAAGGACATTTCAGGCTTTTATCTGCTAAGCTGAAAGCAGCTTTGCAGAACCTAGCTGTGTCTTTTTTTTTTCCCTTTAGTATTTCCTCTGTATTTAGTTAATAAAAAGACAGATGTGTCAAAAAAAATTGGTAAAGCCTCTCCCTTTATTTCCTCAGTGGTGAAGAGTCTCAATGAGCGCTACAAAAGCTGCATCTCCCTGTGCCGGCAGTTGACCGACAAACTCAACCACTTCTTTTCTGATAAGCAGCGTTTTGTGGACGAGATCAACAGCGTCACCGCAGAGAAGCTCGTCTACAATCATGCCGTGGAGATGGTGAGTCTGACATATACACTTGGGACTTTGAAATGTTCCACAGTGACAAACTGACCCTGCCGACAGAATTGGTGCTGGTCCAGCCTAATGTGATTGTGTGATTGTGTGTGTCAGGTTCAGTCAGCAGCTCTAGATGAAATGTTCAAGCAAACAGAGGACATAGCCTACCGCTATAGCAAGGCCTCCATGCTGCTGGATGGCCTGTCCAAGATCCTGCAAGACCCCACAGACATTGAAAACGTGATGAAATGTGAGTGCGCAGTCTGACACACATTTTCAACATTGTGCTCTGATGCATGAGACAGTGTAACATTTCCTATGCATTCCATATAGGTTCAAATGATCATCTTAATGGTAGTCTGTCTAGTATATTTATACCTCTGTTTACAAGTTCCTGTTTTGTTCCCTGCAGACAAGGCCAGTGTGGATCGCAGGATCTCAGCTCTCTGTTATTGTACTGTCACACTGTATGAGTAGAAGACCTCATGAAATCACACGGAGGGACCACATCTTGAGACTATTGATTAGTCTTCCCACAAAGGCCTCACTCCCTTGTGTAGCAGTTGATGCACCTTTCATTTGCTCAGTTTCATCTCTATTTATCATGACTTTGTTTTACCGGCTGCATCACAGAATAACTGCATAAATTTACAACCAAAGATGACAGCAGACCCGGAAACAAAAGGCTGAAACTTGGTGTAGTCATTTAAACTTGCACTTTCAGGTGCACTTTTTTTTAATGCCACGATGGTGGATCACCATCAGATGAAAATATTGTGGAATCGTTTTTAACCGGAACAAAGAGGATTCTCAAGACTTTGAGCGACTCGAGCCCCATAAGGGACAGATCATCATTTCAAATCCTGTCAGTGGTTATTTACTCTTGTTTTTGTTATTTATTGGTTCACATGCACATGGATTCTCCCTGAAAACCTCAAGTATTGGAGTGGAAGGAAATGAACAAAGCTTTTTGGATTCACTGTAACAGATCTAACTCGGACTCTGTGGACTTTTAACATAAAACTGTTACAGAAAGAAGACAGCTGTGGGGGGGGGGTGAACCTCTAATTTGTGATTGCTTTGTGTTTATTTTTCTTTTTTTGTTATTTCATGCACTTTATTGTGGATTGGGGGGGGGGAGATTTCTGAAGGTAGAAATGTGAAGGTTGGTGGGGTTTTTTTTCTTTTTCTAATCACTCCTTCTCCTGCCCTCAAAATCTACCTGCTGTGTGTGGATGATCAGCGGGTGTATACATTTCTCATGAGGCAGTACCAGCAGGGACGTTGTTTTAAAGCCACGGTTCAGCTTTTTGAGCCTTGACTCCCAGTGACCATTTCTGATTTTAATCATTATGCACTCATCTGAGTACAGTTCAGTCTGGAGAAATGGTTGTATAGTGTCTTCTGTGACACAGATGGGAGCTTTTCAAAGTCCAAGATTCCCTGATGATATCACTGGGAGTCATCTTGATTCTGTTGTGGGAATTTTCCACACAGAGGTCTCACTGTCTAATTGTTTGTGGGGAGGGGAAGGTTAGGTTAGGGGCCTGGGAGCCAGCCAGCCTTCCTACACTGCCCTAAAGTTGTCTGTGTTCAATCTCTCATTTCCTCCCAACTTTCTGGAAGTATTACACTAAATCTTTGGATTCCAGATGGACTGATTGTGTCTTGCATGTGAGAAAATTCTCCAAGTTAACATTGTTAGGTTGAGAGATGGTCTCAGACATCAAACTAATATCTTAAAAAAAAAAAAAATCAGTTTCAGAGGTTGCATAAATATGAAACACTTGCTGATCATGTCACTCACAGTAAGGACGGGTGGAGGCTAAATTGTGGTAACAGATATTCAGAAGAAACCCAGAAGTTGTGTGAGTGGAGGCGGACCGTTCTGTCCCCGCTGCAGTGCTGAACGGTCACGTGTCCACTTTAAACTCTGATGGAGTGAAACCGAACAGTCATATTTACTTGACAAGTTACCTTAACGTTTCCTTATACTAACTACAGCTTTTTATGTTCTGTCAGAATCTGTAGCTCTTTTTTAATGAAACAAAACTTGATGTTTGCAGACTTGTGTATATATTTGAATGTGGAGCATGTGATGATTCCCTTTGCCTCTCTTTTTTTTAAAAGAGGGGAATGAGTGCGTGTATGTGTGTGTGAGATGGCAGTTTGATGGGGTGTGGAGATCTCTGTCAGACGCCCTGCCTGTCAAAGAGCACAAATCTTTATATGTAGATAGATGAATTTGTATTCAGGTCTGCCAAGGGTTTGATAAGGAAATCCTACTTGGGCACAGCAGGAGTGTGCCAAAGACTACAATAAACTTGTGGCAGCTCCAAATCTTTCCTGAGAACTGTTTTTACCAGATCATGTTTGTTCAGCACTCCTGAGCGAGCATGTCTTCAGATTTCATTTCCCCTAATTTTGTGAACCTTGATTTGTCACAATCTACACTGCCCTGCCGTCCACTCAGTCCTCCTGCCTCCCCCTCGAGTTGTCACAGTGTATGTACTGTATGTATGCGTGTATATAAACACACATGCACTTGCCAGGTGTGCTTTAAGGCCAGTAGTATCCACTCAGCATGGAAAAGGAGGTGCCTTCTTGTGAAAGCAGACACAGGCCTACTCCTCTGTACAGGTGTGAATACCTTTTTCTGTGTAAAAATGTGCATAAACCTGGTCTCTGGACCCGTTTCTCTGATGTACTGTTTGTTTTTTGTTTTTGGGTTTCAGTTTTCCCTCATCCTTGTCACAGGCACGCTGAACCACATAAAGCCTTTTTCTGCTAAAAGAGTGAAGGGGGGGATAAATAAAAGTGATAGAAACCCACCTGGAACTTTGCTCTGTACCATTTTGAACTATATACTCCTGAGACCTTATGTCCGCTGTAGTGATGACAAAAAATAAATTGAAAGATACACCCCCCCCCCCGGTTCTCAGGAGGATAAGTGAAGATGAGCTATCTTAGGTAAAGCATGGGTACCAAGTCTGCATTTTATCCCGTAGGACCCTTAGAATGTTGAATGTATGTACCCTGTCCTCTTGCGCCTCTCCAGCTTGATCTGAATGCATTTTGAAGGACCCCCACCATCAGACCACGATGACGCAACTCGTTTTCATGTTTAATGTTATACTTGTCTCTCAGTTGAGGTGTGTCTCTGTTCTTATGGAACTCCGATGCAGTCATTATTAAAAAGAGAGGAAAAACAGAATCTGGCTCTTTTTTGTGTTTTTGTTTTTTAATCATTCGTTCAGAGTTCAAATGAACTACAACAAACTGCAGTGCTGTGAAAAAGTATTTGCCCCATTCCTGTTCTTGCATTTTTCAGATCATCAAACACATTTAAATATTAGAAAAGGAGAACCTGACTACAAGCAAAGTGCTGGTTGTAAATGATAACTTAATTTATTACGGGGAGAGAAAGTTACCCAAACCTTGGCCTCCTCAGAGCCCGAATCTCAACATAACTGAAGCAGAGTGGGATCATGGTGACACAGGCAGGCAGCTGACCTCCACAGAAGAGCTCTAAAATGTCCTTCAAGAAAAAGTAGGCGACTGTATTTTCATGCATGTTTGCACATTTCACAATCACTACTACATCCATACATTCATTTTCTGATGCTTATTAGGGCCCGGTCATGGCGGCAGCAGTCTAAGCAGAGAAACCCCTTCATCTCCACAGCCACTTCCTCCAAGTCATCCAGGAGAACTCGAACATTCCCAGGGGAGCCGAGAGATCTAGTATCTCCACCGTGTCCTCCTCCCAGTAGGGCATGCCCAGAACACCTCACCTATAGTCAACAGGATTAATGAAGAGCTTTTATTTATTTATATATATATATATATATATATATATATATATATATATATAGTTTGTGTTGTTAAAGTATACCTACATTATAACCCGGTCCTTTTGGGCCATTTCAAATATCTGTATTGAATTGTGATGTTATACTTGGCCCTCTTGACCTGATCTGTCTTTAAAATGACCGTTAAATAAGTATATACAAGTCCCGTTGATTAAAGGGGACTTTCACCTTGTTCCTGGTTCAAAATAACTTTGATTAGTGAGGGTTTTTTTTTATGGAGCTGCTGGATATTTGAATTTCTCCATCCATCCATCCAGGGGCGGGCTGGGGTTGAAATCCAGCCCGGGAGCTTGGTCTGGAGAGGCCGATAGAGCTGCACCGCGAGCGCTGCTTTGCTAAATTGGGTTTAAAAAAAAAAAAAAGTCTGATTACCAGCCGGTTCGGCCTGGAAACGACCGGCCGTTCCGGCAGGTGGCGGTAATGCAGCTCTAAGCTGGTTTGCCCACCGCCATTAAACCCGCAAGAAGAAGACGATAATTGTTACAGTGCATAGATGAACGTTACCATAAATGCAAGGGTGTAGGAAGGAGTTTATTATTCGGCGGGGACATACATCGGAAACCTGATAGATCCATAAATCATGCCTGTCAAGTTTTGTATTTAAAAATACGGGAAATTGAAAATAGAAGTTGCTATAAGACGTCATCATCTAATTTGCATAATTGTCATTTGCATGTAATTGTAACCAAGGCTGTAGGAGAGAGGAAAAGCATCCTTGGACAGAAAAATTGTGTATAAAAAACACCATAAATATGTTTAGAACTACAAGTGAACTTTATAAAATAAGGGGATAGGAGTGGAGGGAGCGGCTAGGCAGGCTGTGTTTTAGTGAAGTTCGGGTGTTGGAGGGTGGAGTCGACGTGAGGTCTGGGCGATGCCAGAGTGTACAAAGGGACACACTAAGAAGGCTCTATGTACTCAAAACAGTCGGTTTTTGGGAGGAAAAAAGTAGCTACGGGGGTCTGAAAAGCTGCTCTGTTGGCAACACTGAGCCCAACCGAAGTCCATTTGTTTTGTCGGCACTAACCTCGCGAGAACTGCCACCCAGGAAACTGCAGAAAGCAGTTCTCGCGAGGCTAATGACAATTCAGTTTGGAGTGGCGCAGGAATACAGGTATGCAGGAATTCTTTAAAAGAAAATTGAAAGCTGAAAATACGGGAAAATAAAAATACGGAATGACGCCGGGACAGAGGGCCAAAACGGGATAATTGACAGGTATGCCATAAATACTCTGAGCAAAGCAGGGGCGGGCTATCTATCCATCTATCTCAGGCGTATTCAATTAGAATTTATATATATATATATATATATATATATATATATATATATATGGTGGTCTAATATCTGCATATAATGTTTTTGATGTACATATGTATATGTATACATTTTATGTATATAGTGTTTTTCT